>CABHPQ010151975.1:0-22131 GCA_902168405.1 Peromyscus aztecus
CATTGGAGAATCCATTTTTAGTTACATAATAACGTGCTTGGCTGAAACTCGGAATTCTGCTACCCAATGAGAACAGAGACACACTATCTGGATAAAACTAACAAAAACACTCTCTGCCCCCCTCACTGGCACTTTACCTCACTCTGCCATCTCCTGTTCTACCCCCCTCTCTGCTTTCTGTTCCAGTAGAGTGTCATTTTACAGCCTTGGTTCGATAGAATTCTCCATGGTTATCATTGTTGCATAAGAGTATTGGACCAAAACAACACTCATCTTGACTAAGACTTATAAGAACGTCTAGGAATAAGAAGCTTCACCCATTTTATTTTCTCAAGCCTGTCTTATGAGTGAAGTGTCAAAACAATAAGCTTACTCCTTACAAAATCTCTCAAAGCCATCGCCTCTTTCTTTTTGTTTACATGGTAACTGCCTTTACAGGGACCCTCAACACACCTCGCTGGGAGATAATACTGTCCAGGCTCAACATGTCTCCTTCCTGCACACACTCTTAAAAATAATCCAACAAAAAGAATCTTCCTAAAGAATCACACAAAGGCATAATAAGTACAGCCCTTGGATAGACCTCTGGGTGTATTCTTAATTTGCTTTATACAGACTACATAGTCTCATGAAAACTCAACACTCCTCTGGTACTCCATTTCCTGACTGTTGATTTTAAGATAACCAAGCTCCTCATGCGGGAGGACATGGGAGGAGTAAACCTGGTGGCTTTCTCTTGCCCCTTTAAATTTCACAGTCACTTAAAAGCTAAGCACAAGTACAAGTGCTTGGATCCAGGTAAGCACCTGGTAAAGTTAGGAGAAAAGACATGCTTGGATCCTATTGTTAAGGTGTTCTAATGCTTCCTGACACTTGACACTTCTAAATCACACATCTTCTAAAAATCAGAGACCATCAGTAGTCTCTCAATGTTCATTGATTCACTCAGTTATCTAACAAATATGTTGACTGCTCGCAGTAGCCCCAGAATTTCTTATTAATTATTTTAATTTATTTATTTATTTATTTATTTATTTATTTATTTATTTTGTGTGTGTGTCTGTATGAGTGGGTGCCACATGTGTGCAGGCGCCTAGGAGACTGGACTGGAAGAAGGTGTTGGAGTCCCTGGAGACAGAGTTGCAAGCAATGGTTAGAACTCACGTCCTTTGCAAGAGTAGGACATGCTTTTAACCACTGAGCCACCTCTCCAGCTCCAACGTCAGAGCTTTTGAGGGGTGGTTGGTGAGGAAGGTGAACATGACTGACCCGCTCTCAGAAAAGTTGAAAGTAATGGGGAAATCATCCAATGTAAGAAGCAGGGATGGTATAGACTATATGTGCCGAGTAAGGGCTGGTGCAGAGTGTTGACCTAAGAGTGTTTCTCAGAAGACCCGAGAAGCCTTAGAGAAGAAAGGGCTTCTTTCTTTCATACCTTCCAAATCCTTACTCCACCTATGGTGTGTTATTCGTTTTTTTGGGTTTGCTCTGTGCTTTCTACTCGTCACCTTCAAATTACTCTTCAAACAGTGTGTTTTCACTTCTGTCTTGAATTCACTCTTTGGTGCAACAAAATAACTCTCATCTCTGATTAAAAAAGATATCTAGGACCCCCCCTCCACGCCCCCCCCCCCTTCCACCCCCTTCTCCTTCCTATTGCCGGGTCATGTATACTTCAACTAATTTCAGAGTCAGGAAAGCTTTGTATTCTGGTCTATCCACAAAGTTTGGGGGCTGTGTTTATCCTAATTCTCACTCTGGTTTGTTTCCTCTAAACTCGTCTGACCTCTGTGGTCCAGCCACCTTTGCATGGCACTTGTCTTGGTCTCTCTCATATGGCTGTGGTAAAACACCATGACTAAGGTGACTTGTCAAAGAAAGCATTTCATTCAGCTTATGGTTTCAGGGGGTTGGAGTCTCTGATGGTGGAGCAGAGGAACAGCTGACGGTTCACATCTTGATCCACAGCCAGGAGAGAGAGAGAGAGAGAGAGAGAGAGAGAGAGAGAGAGAGAGAGAGAGAGAAAGAGATATGCTGGGAATGGCGTAAGTCTTTGAAAACCTCAAAGCCCGCCCCCAGTGACATACTTCCTCCAATAGGGCATACCTTCTAATCCTTCCCAATCAGTTCTACCAACCAGGGGCCAAGTATGCAAACGTGTGAGCCCAGAGGGGACGTTCTCATTTAAACCACAGCATTCTCCAAAGTGACTCATCTGCTTGTTCAGTCATTGGCTCCATGGAAATCCATCAATGGTCCCTTCAAGGATTCTGGTGTTATTCGAAATCTATTGAGATAGAAGTGGATGGTACAGGTTTTGAAACATATCCCAGGAGTACTACGCAGGCCCTTTGTTGTAAAGTGAAGCGTGGATGCATGAAAGAGATTGGGGCCACCTGTACCCATATACTTGTGCTACACACTATTAATGATGAGTGACAAATTGAACCAATGTCTTCAGCCCTACTTCAACAAGCCCTTCCACCAGGAAACTGTCTCCATCAGTCAGTCAGTCCGTCAGCCAGTCAGTCAGTCAGTCAGTCAGCCACTGTGAAGTCTTGTCTAGCATTTCTATCACTTCTATTTTAGCTATTACTTGATAAAGTCTTCCGACAGCATGGTATAATCCTTTCTGAAAATAGCTTGAGATACAAATTGACACTTGAAGGATTACATAGGACAGTAGTTGAACTTTTTTTTTTTTGAGCTTAGAGTTTGCTAGCCATTTGTTGCGTGACCTGTCACAAGTCACTTGTCCACCCACACTCGCTTTCCCATTTATGAACTAGAAATTGATAGCTCCAGGGAAAGATGTGGCTAAAAGGGTGCCTGTGAAATCTGACACACGTCTTGAAAAGCTTGTTATGTGATTGAAATTCATTACTACTGATATCAATCAGCCTCTTTTCCTGATACATTATTCATTTCAGTTAATTAATATAATTAGTAGATCCCCATAATTTTTTTCACAATGAGCAGAACACCTCTTTTGTCTGCTCTTTTTTTTTTTCCTTATTGGCAACAATCAACATACATACTTCACTCATGGGAGAAAAAACAGTGCATTAATTATTATTAGTCACCAAATAGATTCCTTTACTTTTAAGGACACCGCCCCCCCCACACCCAAGTTCTAGTCTTTGTCACATTTGAGTACAATGGTTGCTGAGAATTGTTCTTACCCATTTCTGTTGATGAAAAGCCAAAAGTCTAAAGTGAGCACGCGATCATCACTTTCATGCCACATGCAATAATTTATTCACACAGGATCCATCTCTGGGATGGACTGAAAATCCTATTCGGTACAAGACTTACATACACACACAACCCGAGGTGGTTTCAAATTTTGACTTGGAATGTACGCCAAACTGTAGCATCACCACTTCAACGCAAAGTTAGAAAAGTATGAGCGAACACACAGCAAAACTCGACAGACTGTCAAGTCCACTTCGAATTCTCTCCCTTGCTTTCTCTTTTTGTGTTTCCTCAGGAGCCTCGTGCTGTCATGGGTCCCCGTTGTTTTCGCAGCTCTGTCTTCTGCTTGTTCTTTCTGTCTCCCCACATAGGCTCATCTATCCCTGTTATACTCAGCACCCGAGAACGGCAGAGCTGGAAAGGATGGTGAACCGAGCGAGTTGTAAATGGCGCTTTGGTCTGACGGCGACGTTTGTCAGGGCTGTCTTCCCGTCTCTGCTTGAAATCTCCAAAAGTCAGAACTTCACAACCTTTGGAAATAACCAATTTCCTTCATCTTTTGATCGCGTTGATTCAAGTTGTCTATTTAATGAGAACCCGCTAACTGTTCATTTCCACCTTTGTTCGCTCATTTGTTGAGGACGAGAAATTAGAAAGCTTGTTTAAGGGACCATGGTAAGGGTTTCCAAGGAAAGGAGGAAAAGTGTTTGGAGAAGCACGAAAGCCGAGCTAGAGGTTATCGGGGCAGCTAACTTTACCCGTCTGTTGTGGTCTGAATGCTCATCTCTTACAAACCTTTACCTATAGAGTGATGGTCCTGGGAGGTGGGCTAAGGGGGAAAGTGAGTAGATCCTGAGGCCTTGACTTCAGCGTTAGGATTGACGACCTCCTAAAAGAGGTCCTGAGGAGTCTTTCTAAATCCCTTCTACCATGAGAGGACTCAGCAAAAGGGAACCACCTATGAATCACCAAATGTGCCTTCAACAGACACCACATTCGCTGGCACCTTCCTCTCGTACCAGCCTCCAGAAATCTAAAAAACGGATTGCTACTGTTTGTAATCTACCTGGTCTGCGGGTTCTGTTATAGTAACTCGAATGGACGAAGGTAACTTGATTGTCTCTTTTCTTTCTTGGAGAATCTTTCAACTTTTGCTACCAATGCCCTCCTCCTAGCCCTGTACTATAGGCATTAGCACTTATTGTCTATAATTGCTCATTCCTGTCAGTCATGCTAAGTGATCACCAGCACAATGTTGTTCTTTATCATCTCTGACTGGCTCCTGGTTACGATCTCCTTTTCCTTCCTTTTGTAAATAATGCAAAGGAGTCCTAGTTCCTTCAGGTGCCCAGTGCACACCAGCACCTGGGTCTTTGTTTGGAATGGAGACTTCTGAAGTATTATTTCCTGTTTTTGTTTTGTTTTTCCTTTTTCTGGAAACTTTATTTTTTTTTATTTTATCTGGGTGGATATTTTGTCTGCAGGTATCTGTGCTCTACCTGAAGAGGCCAGAAGAGGGCGTCAGGTCCTCTGGAACTGGTGTCATAGGTGGTTGTGAGCGGCCATGTGGGTTCTGGGAACTGAACCAGGATCCTCTGGAAGAGCAGCCAGTGCTCCTAACCACGTAGTCACCTCTCTAACCCTTTGTTTTGTTTTTTAAAAACCAAAGCTAGTTGCTTTAAGGATTGAGAACCCCAAAGCTAGCTAAAGCACCCACTCTCCCCAGTCCCCTGTCACCAAGTTTCCACTCATGTGCTTTACTAAAACTCCAGCACTAAGGAGCATGAACGGAGTCCACACCTGTCAAAGCCCGCAGCCTCTCCTTGATGGCAATTCCTCCTCCTTCCAGTCTCCCCCTCCTCGCCGTCCCTTTCTCTGGTCTTTCATTCATATATTGTGTAAACTAGTTTTTCAGGCATGATTCCTCACCTCTTTCCATAAGCTTCCCAACAGGCCTTCTAAACCACGGCCGACCTGTACCCTCCAGCTGCAGCGTTCCGCCTCAACTCCGTTTCAAGTTTCCTGCTACTCACAGCCATCATCTACATCCACATTTTTTAAAATAAAACTCTCCTCACAGTGTCCTCCACCCCTAAACTGTTTCTTCATGTTTGAGGCTGACAGACTATCAGCAAGATGTTTTCAGTTCTAACATGAAACTCAGGTGGTTTGAACAGTAAGCACAATGTACTATTTTACAGAAAGAGCATTTGGGAAACCATCCCGCCCTTGATGAGTCAGCTCAGAAGACAAAGGATATCAGGCAAGATATCAACATTTTTTCCTCTACTTTTGCTTCTTGTTATTTTCAGTCCCTGGCTTAATCCCCATGCTTCTATGCAGCTTTGCAAGTTCCGGGGACCACAGTGCCCCTCTATGTAGATGAATTTCTAAATTGTCTTATTAAAATAAAAAGCACTGAGCCAGAAATTTGGGTTAAAGCCTTAGAGAGGTCAGAGTAAGCCACCAGCCAACCTTACCTCACCAACTCTGCAGCTTCCAAATGTGCGGACTTCCTGTCTACCCAGGCTTTATATGCCTTGCTTTTCTGCCCTCTCATTGGCTCTCTTAGCCCAGCTACCTTACTTCCTCTTCCTACACAGCTCTGTCACTTTCTGTCTGTCTGTACAGACCTCCAGGTCTCTATGGTTGGTACTAGGATTAAAGGTGTGTGTTACCATGCTTGGCTCTGTTCCCTAGTGTGGCCTCGAACACACAGAGATCCTGCCTGCTAACAGATTAAGGGCGGGTGCTGCCTGACTTTCTTGTTTACTTAAAATGGTTGGCCTTTTCTCCCTGATCTCTAGGCAAGCTTTATTTATCAAAGCACAAATAAAATATCACCACATTTCAGCACAAATAAAATGTCACCACACCCCTAGAAGAAGGGAGGGGCTATTTCTTTCTCTGGGTCTCTTCTCACCCATAAAGTATAACTTCCCACTGAAGTATCTCCTCTCAGCCCATTGACCAGAATTGTGTCACATGTGCTTTCCAAAGTCATGTATGAGAAAATGGAAACGGAAGGACCGCTGTGACAGGTGTGACCACCTGGCAACATGCAGTTGCCTTGAAAAAGGTATGTGTCTGAGTACAGTCGGGGTTCTGCTAAAAAGGGAGAACAGCTGATTTGATTATAATTAGATTTGATTAGTATGAATAAAGCTCCAAATCAATATTTAAATGTAAAGAAATCTAGAGGCAGACAAGCCAGGGTAGTTGGTACTAGCCCCAAGAAGAAGAAGAGAGGAATCCATGTCCATTCCAAGCCCTCTGCCCCTCTGCACAAGCCTTTCATACCACAGTCCCACATACCACATTGCAGCTGCCTTCTGGGCAGCAGGATTAGAAAGCAAGACGGAGGATGCAAATCCTGCCTCTCTTTATGTCTTTAAAAATCTTCATTGTTTTAAATTTTGTTAGTTTATTCATTGGCATGCAAAGAAACATGATTTCGTATGGCATTTTTGTATATACTTTTTGTTGTTGATTTCTTCCCCCAAGTCCCTTGCCCTGTCCCCCTAACTACCTCTTTGTAGCTAGAGTTTTCCTGCCTGGCCCACAGTCAGGATAAATCTCTTTCACCTGCCAGTCCCACAGCCGCTCAGACCCAACCAAGTAAACACAGAGACTTATGTTGCTTACAAACTGTATGGCCGTGGCAGGCTTCTTGCTAACTGTCCTTATATCTTACATTAATCCGTTTCTATAAATCTATACCTTGCCACATGGCTCGTGGCTTACCGGCATCTTTACATGCTGGCGGTGGCTGGCAGTCAGTGACTCCCTCCGCCTTCCTGTTCTTTTTATTCTCTCTGCTAGTCCCGCCCATACCTCCTGCCTAGCCACTGCCAATCAGTGTTTTATTAGCAACACATTTGCCATACAGAACATTCCCACAGCACCTCTTACCGGTCCCCTTACTCTCTCAAGTATCCCCACTTCCTGCTTTTATGTCAAGTATATTCTCCAGTTGTTTCCCCCCCACCCCAATACATCATTTCTCCTCGCATGGCCCCTTGTTAGTTTTATTATCTACATTCACACTGACAACATCACCATGATATAGGGTCTGCACAGAAGAGAAAACCTTGTTTCACTTAGCGCAATGACCTCCGGTTCTTTCCGTCTTCCGGCAAATGTCATGATTTCATTTCTCTTTACGGCTGAATGAAATTTCATGATGCACGTGAACTGCCTTTTTTTTCCCCCCTGTCTGTTGATGGTTGTCTAGGATATTTCTATTTCTTTTCTATTGTGGATGGTGAAGCAATAAACAGGGTGTGCATCTCTCTCTGTGGTATGTTGGCTGAGTGTTGCGTGGGTCTGTAACCAGAAGGGACATCGATCGCCGGGCCATATGGTTGTCCCCCTTTTAGTTCTGTGTGCTGGCTAGTCTTATGTCAATTTGACATGCGCTGAAGTCATCTGAAAGGAGGGATCCTCATTTGAGGAAACGCCTCCATGAGATCAGGCTGGAGGCAAGCCTGTAGGACATTTTCTTAATTAGTGATTGATAGGGGAGGGCCCAGCCTATGGTGGATGGTGTCATCCCTAAGCTTGTGGTCCTGGGTTATATAAGAAAACAGGCTGAGAAAGCCATAGAAACAAGCCAGTGAGCAGCACCCCTCCACGACCTCTGCATCAGCTCCGGCCTCCAGGTTCCTGCCCTGTTTATGTTCCTGTCCTGACATCCTTCAATGGCGAACTATAATGTGGAAGTGTAAGCCAAATAAGCCCTTTCCTCCTCAACTTATTTTTGGTCATGGTGTTTCATCACAGCAATAGTAACCCTAACTAAGGCATTCTGTGTGAAATCATCACACTGATTTCCACAGTGGCCATACCAGTCTACACCCTACCAGCAGTGAGCAGGGGTTCCTTCCTTCCCACATCTTTACCAGCCTCCATTTTAATACTTTCTTAATGTTTCAGGCAAGATTTCTGCTCATGTTACAAAAGAGGCTGGTCGGTGTCATTTCCAGCTTTTGGGGGGCTTTGTTACCTTGGGGAAAAAACTCTATTGGGAGGCGACAAATGCCTTATGTGGTATATGATTGTGTCCGTAGAGTTAGCTAATAGGGTCTTCACTGTCACCATTACCATCCCCCCACAAGCCTCCAAACCAGAAACCATTGGTCTAGGCTGTTTCCTCATATCAACTGGCATATTCAATAGGACGTAGAGCCCTGATTAGTTAGTCTGAGAAACACTTAGCGAACCTGCCAGCTGCTTCCACTGTTGACCAGATCTAATGCTGCCTGTGCTGGCTTTCTTTCTGTTCTTATCTCCACACACATCACACTTCAGTCCTGTCTCCACATAACCTTTACACTCTTTCTCCAACACGACTTTGATCGATAGAGACAACAACAACAGCAGAATACAATTAACCTGCTGGCATGCCAATCAAAATGCTTGATACACTGACCTCCGACAACCTCTCACTACTCTGTAGGCACTCAACACTCAGACCAAATCCTTTTCGACTCGCCCGTGCAACTCTGAATTTTGTGATTTCTGCTTTGATAATATATTGCCAGATGCTGTTAACATCATTTCTCTGTGTTCCAAAAGCTGCCCGATGCCTTCAGCCAACGATATTTCATTGTACTTTTCTAAATTGTGTCTATTCTGAGATACACATGACTTATTCCACTATGATTTTCTTTCTGTCATTTATGTGTATGGTCTGACAAACAGTTTGAACTTGTGATAGCTACCTAAAGATAGATGGGTTATATTACCGGTCAGATCTTAAAGAAAGAAGGAGAAATAACTCATGGACTTAAAAATACAGGTACACAGCAAACTCAAGGTATCTTCAAGATGATTATGAAAAAACCAAATAGTAGAAACCATTTGGTAACTAGGGATTGGGGAAAAGTCTTTTGGTAGATGAGATGCACCAAAAATATTACTGCAGAGAAGCTGACCCAGGCACCATCATTTAAGTTGGAAGATGTATGAGTTGTGCCCACAGCATGGCTCCTGGAGTTGGAAAAAAAAAAAAGTAGCCAGAGTAGATTGCTGTAAGTATATTCGCCCAGTTTATGCTGCAAAAACATACAGGCATAGTTAGTATCTTCACTACTAGGAATGTATACTATGCCTGTGTGCTTCAGGCAGAAACAGGTTCATTTATTTATTGGCTTTCTTATGTTTTAAGGAGTCAGAGCCACCTGTGGCCTAGTTTGGCCTGGAACTCACCATGAAGCTGAGGCCGCCCTGAAATTGATCCTCGTGCCTGACCCGCCCCAGTGCTGGGATTACAGGTGTGCACCACACCTGGCTGGAAGCGGCTTCATCACACAGCTCCTCAAGCTGATGGGCCCCATCCTCGCAGGCCCTTCCTCAGGTTCACACACCACGGCTGTGGCTGTAACTGAAAAGAATTTAAAAGCGACAGAAAACTGGGAAAGGAGGTGTGTTAGTGGCAGGCAATCCAGAGCTCCTAGTTGAACACTGATGAGTTTCCTGGTTATGAACCTTCTGCAAGTGATACTTTCAAGTCTGTGTGGTGTTTGTTTGTTTGTTTGTTTTGATCCCTCTGCACTGTAACTGTCTCCCACCTTTTCCTGGATGTTCATGACTTCAGTCTTGGGAAAAACCACAAACCAAGTATTTTATAAAATGCCCTTCAGTTTGAATCCATCTGTTGTTTCCTCAGGGTTCAACTCAGCTAATCAATTTTGAGCAGGCTCCTAGAGGTACTGACGTGCTCATTTCGTCTATACGTGGCTTTCCTTGGTCTTACTAGTTACACTAGTTTCCATCAAACCTGAGATGGTACCGAGGAACCAAGCAACACATGTACTCACAACCTCTGGGGTATTGCTGGCCCTGGGACAGAGTGAAGTGTACATATACACACTTCTGTATTTTATCTCCTACATGTGAGTTCACAGTACTTCTATCCAGTTCAGCACTGTATGGTTCATTTTAGTTGTCTCCTTACCGTATCATAATTCTGCGCTGAGACAGTTGGGACCCTGCCTACTGAAATTTCAGTTTACCTATTCATTGGATTGATTGTTCCCTTCATGTAACCAGTCTTCATCCTCTCTGTCACCACCTTTTATCGCCATTGCGTAGGCTTGCCCCGCATCTATGTGTACTGAGTCATATTTTGGCTTTTTCTTCTTGCCTTCCTTGCTCTTTAATACCATATTCTGGGCAACCATTAACAACATGTCCCATCTTACCTCATACTCTGACTGCTTTTTTTTTCTAGTGTATTCTCTCACTTCCTGGCTAATCTTGCCGTATTTCTTAGTTTGGACAATCGACACATAGTCATTTCTCCTTGGTCTCTTCTGTGTTCTGTGGCCCCCATGATAGGATGCTATTACCCGCCTAGACACTATCCTTGCTTGTCCTAACTACTTGGTTTGGGACTGATTTATATGGGAAATCTGGAGAGAGGAAGGAAGGTACAAAAGGAGGGACTTTTCAGTTTTATAAAATAAGAGTGTTTGCGTTCCCATAAACTTATGAAGATAAGATGATTGCAGCCATGACATCATTGAAGGACACACTGTCTCTTCACTCCAGCTCCCTTCTGTCACCAATCATCATGTGCTGAGTGGCAATGCAGTGGCCATAACCATTTAGGAAGATAGTGAAGAAGTTGAGTTGGAGTTATATTTGGTTTAGATAGAGAGGGACATAGATAAGACACCTAACTTTATTTTGCAAAAAGGAAGGCACTCGAGTGGCTGTCCTTGCCCACGTGAAACAAATAACTTGTCACTGAACATTTGCCATCCAAGGTTGGGGCAACCAGCTTTTTTAAAGGGCGGAGGCAAAGATCTTATTATCAAGATTACTAATTCGCTTGTAGAGTACAAGCTGTGAGCGGCTTATTCTACGATGCTGCTGGAGGGAAAGTGGGCCCCACTGTTCTTGAGGTTGCTGCTTGCTTTGATATTTCGTAAGTTATGTTTTTCTCTCCTATGCAGAATAGTTAAATACACACAGCAACTTGGATTTGGTTTTGCCTTGATGTTGCGATCTTCTCCGTCTACTTACGCAACCATGGAGGCTGTGCAACATGGGTGCAAAGGAGATGTGGAGGGGTTATTCACACATGGAGTTCAAAAATCACACATTCACATATGACCATGTCAGTAGACCGAGTGAGAAATATAGACTTCCGATTCGAATATATAAAAAGCTATCTCCTTTTATTGTATTTCAATATGTTTATTAAGGAAGGATAAGCTATTCAGATCAAATGAAACACGCTGGCGAGATGGCGAAGTGAGTAAACATGCTTGCTGCCAAGCCTGACAACCTGGGTTTGCTCCCCAGAACCTGCATAGAAGGATAGAACCAACTCCCCTTGGTTGTCCTTTGATCTCTGTATATAACCATGGCATGCATGTACCCATACACACAGACACACGTTCTGGCAATAAAAAGCAAAATTTAATTCATAAGAGAGCATAAGTGCTGAATACAATTAATAGAAAACATTTGAGTATTATTTAATGATATGATTAACAGAGAAGAGTGAAGCACATGAGTTTAGCAGGGGGAAAAATAGATTTCTTGCTGATTTGACAAAATGACTGACATTAAGAATGATAAAATAAAATTTATGATATGCCACTGTAATGAAAACATTAATGACAGTAGGCTAATGATATAATTAATTCAGAGAGAATTGAAGGTTATCCTCGGCTTTAAAAAAAAAAAAAAACAACAACTTGAGCTACAATAAAATCTTACTGCTCAAACATAAAAGGCGATTGGTAGATATTTTCCAGATTTGTTGTGTACTCCTAAAATTTTGCACAACACCGCTAGCAGAGAGCTGTGACTCTTTGTTAGTAGAATGTATTTTTCTAAATTGGTAGTAATAAAAGTAAAATTTTAACCCACCTACCTGTTGCCACATAAAGAGGCTATGAATGAACATATCCCTCAAAAATATTTGGGGGCTGGGATTCTAGAATTCTGTCAGGTAGCTAGTAAATGCAGTGTCTAGTTACATACTAGTTTATCACTAGTTGTGCTAGTTAGTGCAGTTAATCTTGTTTCCCTGGAAGTGTGTGTGTGTGTGTGTGTGTGTGTGTGTATGTGTGTGTGTCTTATCTGTTATAAAGCACAGAGATGGTCACATTCCACCCTGCTCCCCACTGGACACGGGTCTGTGAAGTCAGGCCAGGTTATGGGGGTGGGATTTGGCAAGCACAGGTGACCGGGTGGATTTAGGAAAGAGTTGTAACGTTACACAACGGTGTGAAGCTGCAGGACACACAGCTGTCAGTAACCAGAGATAGCACGCTGCTTTCTTTGTTCTCCACCTGCTTAGATTTCCAGGTCTTTCCCTGGCCCCCTTTTGTGCCTGTAATTCAACACTCCCAGCAGATGCCTGTTGCTGGAGAAATACTTGTGTTTTCTAAAGCTGTTGTTAAGGTGTGGAGAGAAAGGAGGCTCCATCATGCTCAGGGGGCGTCTAACTTGCCTTTGTGTTGTTCATCAAGGGATGGGATCCTTTTGATGAGAATTTCCTTTCATTTCCTGATCTTATGACCACCTATTAACTTCCTTTCCCTTACACAGGCAATAAGCTTTTTTCTCTGCTTACTTGACCTTTCTATGTGACGTGTGCTGATTCCTCTTTAATGTGTAGCATCTTTGCTGTGTTTCTGTTTGAGCTCTCTTGCACAACTTACCCACAATGCACAGGTGACTGCCGAGCGCCGCTCCGGACCTGCCTGCTGCAATCCTCCTGTGTTCTCGTCATTGGTTCCTGTGCAGGCCTACATGCACAAATCCATTCCTGTGTTAACACTGGCCTTTGATTCATATTGTCTCCTAAGCTGGGATTGTCATTATGCCCAGGATTCATCTGCCCAATGCCTTCCGCAAAATTATCTGGGACCTCCCTCCTGCCTGAGCAACAGGCTTTTAACATTATGGATGTGATCTGTGTTTGTTCAAATGGAGGTAGCCCCTTCTCCCTGAGTGGATTCATTATTGCCTGCTGCTTATGCAAAATATTCATTCATGCACTGATATGTTTAGTAAACCATCCAAGTACTTCCTGCATATTAACCACTTTTAAGACATTGGGAAGACAAAAATGCATTCTAATGGGTCTTTGTCCATCAAAAGTTCTTTCTGTAATTTTAGAGTCATGGAAATAGAGGGGCATTGACTAGTGTCCACTTTCTGGTGTCCATGAAGAGTTCTCTCTGTAATTATAGAGTAATGGAAACTTAGGGACATTGAATAATGCTCCCCTTCCAATGCTCTTCATGGGTCAGGTGGTATTGTCAAATGACCTCAAAGCACCATTGAAAGTTTCTGGGACAGAGGGTCGGGTAATGCAAATTTCCTACAATTTTCTCTATTTTCATTAGAAATACACATTGTTCCTTGCAGGAAATGGAAAGGCTAGCGCAACCAAGAAGTGCCACCAGCAAGTGAAGGGGCGTCAATGAGTTCCAAGAGAGGCCAGGCCAGCACAAGGCAGAAGTACATCCCTGCCCGGCTCCAGGCCCAGGTCCAGAGCTGGCAGAAATAGCTGCAAACACTTGAAAGTGACCTTCACAGAGAAATGAGAGAGAGAGAGAAGCAGGGACATCAGGGCCCCAGCTTTAGAGACTCGGCGTCTCTGACAAAACCCCAGAAGGAGGATTCCAAAGGTCGAGCAGTAGCCACAGCTTCCAGACTCCTGAGAATTTCCCTCAGCCAACAGGCCTTTGATATCAGTGCTGGCCACTTCAGGAAGAACCAACGACTTGTCCCTGGATTCAGAAGGAAACCGAAGGGTCTTGACTTGGAGCACAGGAGGGTGACAGGGTTCAGAATGACTGCTCTGGGCATGGTCAGGAACTGCTCACCTCCCCTAGTTCTTGTGTTTCCTAGAGCCACAGAACACTGTCTTTCCTGTTACACAGTAGTAAAGGAGACACCTGCTCAGTATGCAGAAATGTAGGCATAACTAACATTGTGAGTGCGTCCACATGCCCGATCCCTTGCTGGACTCAGCTTTAGCCCATCCCCTTTACAGTTCTTTCCAGTGAGGGTTGTGATTCCTGTTTTATAGCCGAGGAACTCTAATTCAGAGAGAAGATCTGTGCTTTCTGCAGGATACCAGGAAGAAAACTTGTGTTTCGTGCTGGGTGTCTGACTCACTCCGCGAGGCTGCTTCAAGCTCTCTACCTCGTTGGAGCTCTGCTTGTATAACATAGATTTTGAAGCAATCCGGGGCCCATTTCCCTCCTCACAGTGCCCAGGAGACACCAACAAGGGCACTTAAAGTTTTTATAGCTATTACTTACTTTGTCATCTCCGGGGGAAGCTATGGGATGTGTATTGGACTCCAGGGAATTGCTGGAAGTACCACTCGATGACCTTGCCCACTTCAGATAATTCTCTTTTTTTATGTTGTGTGTGTTGAGGAGGGCTATGTCTGGTGTACACATAGAGCTATATCTGGCCTGCAGCCTGAAGGTCTGTGGCAGAGGGGGTGGGGTTTTATTTGGACACAGGTAGAAACAGAAATATATTCATCTCCAGTGCTTTTATTGTATCATGGTTTGCAAGATGCCTGTCCAGGATGACGTGAGTAGGTTGCTCATTATAACAGTGAGGTTGCAAGGAGCTCTTGATCTTACATTGTACTTCTTGATGGATGCTGTCTGCCCCTAACTGGCTTAAGCAGTTGAAGTAAAAGCATCTTTCAGTGTTCCTGGCATTTGCCCTGACTCCTGTGGGGACTCATTAAGCATCATCACTTCTGGAATGTGATGGGAATGAAATGACAGTGGAGAGCTAGGCTTTCTGAGTTAAAGGTACTTTCATACAGAACCTGTTTCCCAGGCCACATCAGCCTCAGGAGGCTTGGGAAACTGGAAAACAGTGGAATCAAAAGATTCATCCAAAGACTGTCTGTCCAATTTGGCCCCATGAACTATGGGAAGTTCCAGCCCCACCCCAGCAACCCAGGCTCTTGGAGCAGTGAAGGAAATCCTCAGAAGGGATCACTACTCGCCCTCTATTTCCAGCTGCAGGGGAGCCTCTGCCCTCCCCCTTTCTGGGGATACTTGCTATGGCATTACACTGTTGTGACACCATAGAACCAGGTGGCCATGGTCCTTCCCAGTGAATCATACAGTAGCAGGTATGGGGACCCCAGGTGTCAGGTCTTGGTGGCTATTGTTTTGTGTAAGTACTGCAGTGCCAACTGCCTTCAGGCTGAGCTGAGGATTTTATCCAATATCTCACCTCTGTTTCAGGCCACAGAGCCATGCTGTCTTGTCTGTGTCTTACAGCGCGTGGGTTCAGCTTTTTCTCAGTTGCTTTCTCTGGGGATCTGGTCCCTGGGCTCTGGATGCAGCTAAAGCCAGAGGGAAGTATGAGTAATACAAACTTTCTTAACCTCAGGATTGTCGCTCCTTGTCTGGAAGTGACTCATTAATCTTGAGCTGAGTTTGCACACCTCCACCTTTGGCTAAATCCCTTCCCGTAAAGCCCCATGGATGTGTATGGATTTAGAATTCATTTAGAATTTCTGAGTGAATGTGTATTGGTGACATGGGCACAGCCACATCAAGGACCCCATTGCTTTAGACTCACAGGGACTGGCAACACCTTCCTCTGGTCGAAGTACAGGTCTTTACAAATGATTGACCAGTGTATGCAAAACCTAGCAACCACAGCTTCCTCCTCCTGGCTGTTTACAGCCTGAGATTGCTTGCCTACAGAGATATCCCACCAAGACTAGCTTGCTCTCTATCCCTATGCTGTCCATAAAAAATCGCCCTGAGATCCCAGGTTGTTTCTTAGTGGGTGCGCCTTCATCAGGCTGCACATGGCTCACCCGATCCCAGCTGTGTGCACTTGTGTTTGTATGTCTGTCCTTTCGTTTTTTCCACCTTCATCTGAATCAGGCCAGATGTAGTATTCTAGCAAATAATTGCCAGCCCCCGGGACTGAACCGCTGGTCCTCTGACATGGTGTGAACTATCGGGATCTATAGAGGCCTCCCAGATGCTATCACCCTAGAACCCTACTGCATACCAGCCCCCATTGGTCATCGAAACACTGAGTTTTAAGACACGTCTGAGCACACCTGCCATTTGCTCAGCAGTCACAGCGTCCTCTCACCGTCCACATCCTTGTCATAGGTAGTTTTGCAGTTCTCAGGTTTTATTTATTGCAGAATTGCCTTTGGAAAGCTGTTTCATGCCTCAATATTTATTTTTAAAACATTTATTTATTTTTACAAATTTTATTATATAAAAACTCTCCAAATGAATTTAAAAAAAAATCACCCAGCAAAATTAACTAGACCCAAAGTACATACAATTTAATGAACTTATATACAGTTAGAATGGGCAATTTAATTTTAATTGCCAACTAAAATAGTCTTTAAATTATTCAAGTAACTAACCCTTGCTATTAAAGCTATTGGACAGGATTACCTAGTTTAAACTAAGTGCCATTTCATTCTGTTTATGAAGAAATGCCTGGAGAATTGTAGACAAACATGGCTATCAGCCAGGATGGAGCAATATATTTCAAGACTCTCTTCAACTTTGAAACAAACTCTATTACAGATTCTAAGCTGAGGATTTCCCAAAGGTCTACCTGAAGGGACTGGTGTTATTCTCATCGTGGTCATAACGAAAATTTGAGGTGACATAAGTACTTTTGAATTTGTTTGCAAGTCCCATTAGGAGCAGCAGTACAAGCAGGTCACCGTAAACTTCAGTTGTTATTTGCTATATCCTTTACATTCCTCCAAAGAAAGAGAGGAAGGCATATTTAGAATTGTATTTCCTTAATGTTTACTTGGTTTTTAATTTGGGGCATTTTAAGGAGTCTACTTCAATCTGTGAAATATTTAGCTCAAATAGCTGGACTCTTGAATGCATAATCTTCATTGTTACAATGTGGCTAATCTTGGGCAAGCTTGTAATATGTTGCTTAGACAAAGAAAGCATAATCTTCTTATTTCTTATCCCCAAGGAAAAAGCTGTGCATGCGTAATCAGAAAAATCCTGGCTAATAACTAAACCAGGGGTCACCATGCTTCATGATAGCATGAACTTTCCTTACACTCATTTGCTGTTTCCTGTGGTTCTTTAGTCTCTTAATTTGGGATCTTGAAATAAGTGTGTAGAAAGGAGATATCTTGCACCAGCTTTTGCTTGAGTTTAATTTTTATTTGAAATAGACCTAAAGGAAAGCATCCGGGCAACTTCTTGTTGCTTAGTGAATATAGCCAAGCTCAATAGAGAGAAAGGACAATTGCTCAGCACTTTGAAGTTCAGAAGCTTTGCCCGGCTTTAGAGCACAGGTCTCCAAGAGTCTGATTATCACTGACTAATAGAGGCAGACTTGGCAAGTTGGAGGCACACTGACCAGGCACACAGGTGATCTATTGCTTCTTGCTAGAATAGCCTTTCACCAAATAATTGTTCACACCATTTGAAAACTCAGCAGCATTTGCTCAGGAAAGAGACAGATGTTAAAATAGTGCTTGCTGCTACTGCTCTCAGTGGCTACCTTCCAAGGTGTGGGACAAGAGACAGGAATCTGTCCCGACCTAAGTCTACCTCAGCTTCTCTGTGAGCATTTCATTGTATTTAAACCTCCAAGGTCTCCCCTACCATGAAGTCAACTATTTGTTCCCCTGCTCATCCGAAGAACACCAGATCTGTTTCAAATGTAAACTTGTCTGAATGAGTCTTCAAAGACAAGACTGTCTGGTCTTCACTCGCACCTTCCAGGCGAATTTTCAATTTTGAATCTCTACCTTTTTCATTTTTTCTCCTCAAGCTGACTTTAGGGCACCAACCTTGTTGTGACTTAAATATGAAATACTCCCCTGATGGGTTCATGTTTTGAAACCTTGGTTGCTAGCTGGCAGTGTTCTAGTCGGAGATTGTAGAAAATTTAGGAGATTGGGCCGAGCTGGGACAATCCCCTACAGGTAACTTACCCTTGCCCCTTCCTGCCTATTCTCTCTGCTTCCTGTCCACCATGATGTGAACAGTTTCTGCCACACATGCAGCCAAACAACCATGGTCAGAGTCCTCTGAGACCACATGCCAACACAAATCCTTCCCCGCTTAGGTCGTTCCTGACAAGCTCTTTGTGAGAGTAAAGAACATCTAACCCCATCTCAGAGAATTTGCTACCCAGATGTACAAGGTGCCTTCGCCATTTACTTCCGTGCTAAGTGCCTTCATTCCTAGCAACAGCAAAACAATAAACATGTGTGGTTTCTCATCTCCTTTCCCCGTACACTTCTTGGTCTAAAAATATGACATTAATAAGTTGGAGGACAGGAGAAAGTAGAGAATATGTTTGTTTTTCCAGAACTCCTCTTAGCTGGGCCTTGGCTGTATACCTTCTGAGAACCTGGGCCTGTGTGTACAGTGTTCATGCGGCGTATCCTGCATGTCTCTGCTCAGTTTCATCTAAGCAGAACCTGGTTTCAAAGCTCTGATGTGAGGTTTGCTATGACCTTGGGATTTAAAATGGTCGCATCACCTGTGAACGTTGCCTCTGGCTTTTACCCGGCTCTCCTTTTCCCCTTTTCTCATGGCATAGTCACTTTGTCACTTTTTCATTTACGTGGTCCTTTTATTCAAACAGTTCTGATTATTTAGCCTGTGTATTATTTCCTATTTCTGTCTGCTGTATCTAGAGATGTGTCTGAGAACATGAGAATCATGCCTTGGCTACCTAAGTGTTGAGCGCACATTTGTTGAATGAATACTCAAGCTTTCTCCACTGAATCCCCTGAGCAGAAATTACTTGAGGGCTTGATACTTAAGCAAGCCTCACATCTATGCTAACATCTGTCTTTATTGCCATTAATGAAACTTCTAGAATTTGCTCATCAGTTTTTAGACCTACGCAAAGAGAGGTACAATGTCTAAAACAGCTGACCATTTGACAGTGGTCCAAAACCCATTACTGCAAATAGATTTGGAGTAGAAATTTGTATGTTGGAAATGTCTAAATCTAGCCAGTGGCCCATTTATTTTAAATTAGGCTCTTATCTACAAAATCCTATTACAGTAAAGTGATTTAAACAGATTCTCATGTCCTCTCTTTAATGTGACTTAACCTGTATGTCAAGAAGATTTCAATTAAATATTTTGACGAGGAATCTGCATTTTTCCCCTTTTTTAGATCATAAGAGTCATTTTAGTTGAGTGGTGGTGGTGCACACCTTTAATCCCAGCACTCGGGTGGCAAAGGCAGGTGGATCTCTGTGAGTTCGAGACCAGCCTGGTCTACAGAGGGAGGTCCAAGCAGTCAGAGCTACACAGAGAAACCCTGTCTCGAAACCAAACAAGAGCCACAAGAAGAGTTGTTTTGAAACAAATGGCACATTTCATAAAGTCTTTCTTATCAACCTCCCAAGTGTGTCTTTCTTTTCTTAAAGTGTCTTCAGCAGTGATGGAGACAAGGCCTGAAGTTTTCCACTTTTATATTCATGTGCCCTCAAAGAGCAGAACTCACACACTTCAATACACTCAGAATATGATTTAGAACACCAGCCTATCCTTTTCCTAACAACGTTTGAAGCTTACAGGTACCCGCCCCCCTCAGAGATAAATACAATGAATTTGATAACAGTGAATATTACGGAATCAAAGAAGCTCCTCTTCAGTGCTGTGAGGCACGTTTTTTTTTTTTTCCTTTTTATTAAAATTCTGATGTCTTCCTGAGAGTTTCTATTGCTGTGATGAAACACCATGACCAAAAGCAACTTGGGGAGGAAAGGGTTTATTTGGCTTACACTTCTGCATTGCTGTTCATCATCAAAGGCAGTCAGGACAGGAACTCAAACAGGACAGGACCCTGGAGGCAGGAGCTGATGCAGAGGCCATAGAGGGGTGCTGCTTACTGGCTTGGTCTTCATGGCTTGCTCAACCAGATTTCTTATAGAACTGAGGACCACCAACCCAGGGGTGAGGCCACCCCATAATGGACTGGACACTTCCCTATCGATTGCTAATGAGGAGAATGCTTCACAGGCTTGCTTTCCTAATCTTACAGAGGCTTCTTTTTTAATTGAGGAGTTTTTATTTTCCTCTTAAGTGACTTTAGCTTGTGTCAAGTTGACATAAAACTAGCCAGGACATTTAGTTTGTCTTATTTTGTTCACGATGAGTCACTGTGATTTGTAACAGCTGACTTGAAACATAAAAGGATGCAGATTGTATTTTCCAATACAGAAACTAAGCAGGTTTTCTAATAGTTCTGGGAATCAGACACATATCAGTCGGGATCCTGGACCCACCTCTCCTTACCTGAACTTAGGTTAAGCGTGTTTTACAGCTATTCTGAGACATCGGCTCTTCACTCACGAAACGAGGCTGTTGGTACCCAGGGCTCAGCCATCACTGGTGATGCAGCCTGAGACGGTGTCTCACCTGTGCAAGCAATGAATCCTCCTCCCCACCACCTGTAGGTGCTGATATACACTTCACTGTAAACCTTAGCTGAATCAGGATGCTACTTTCCCCGGTGTGCCAAATTTATTTCATTTGGAATTTTCAGAGAAATACAAAGCCCAAATCTCTCATAGTTGTGTTTGATCCATTACTTTTATTGGAAAACATCATGTAGAAACAGCATCATCCTAATAATATCCAGGTCACTAAATCTTTGTTACACCGGTCCGAGCTTTGCCTGACATTTCAGGAGACTTAAAGATCATCCTTGATCTTCGTTAAGCTAAGTGATGTGTGTAATAGTTCCTAGCTGCTGTTGGTTGAATTGTAGCCCTCGGAAAATGTTAAGCCCCAATCCCCAGAACTTGTGAATGTGACTTTATTGAGAACCAGAGTCTTTGTAGAGAATCAAGTTAGGATGTAGCCGTCAGGATAGGCTGCATTTCAGTATCACTGGGTCCTTACGAAGAGGGAGCAATTTGAACACAGACACACATATGCATATGCCATGTGAGGATGAACCCAGGGATAGGAGTTTTATTTCTATTTGCCAAGGAATGTCTAAGGAGGTGGAATGGAGCTTGCCCCCAGCTTGAGAAGGGAACAAACCTCTGGCCCCTTGATCTGGGCCTTTGAGCCTTTCTGTGACTTAAGCCCCTGGTTCTGCTTCCTTATGCAGCTCTAGCATACCAGGGCACTCACCCGCCATGGGGGGGGGGTGAGGGCGGGGTGCTCAGGGAGGAGTGGGCAGTGTAAGCACGTCCTGGAGTTCTCTGTCCAGTCATCATGTTCTCAGGTGCTGGGTCTTGCCAGGGTCTCGGAGTTTAAAAATGTTCATTTCACAGAAGTGGAGAAACAAGATGTACAGGAGGAGGGAGATGGGGGAGAAGGAAGGGCATGGGTAGAGGTGAGGGGAGAGGGAGGGAAAGGAGGATCAGCGAACTTGCTGAAATGCGGCTGAGAAGGGGGTGATGGCCGGCCGAGAGGTTTTTGAGTCTTTTCCCCTCCTCCGCGCGGCACCAGGAGTCTTCCCATCACTGGAAAATAATCTTTTTCTCTTTACCTCGAGGAAGAAATCTTTAAGCATCCATCCTTCCCGCTGAGCCGCGTGGACCTGGTGGCGGTTAAGCGATTGCTACCGTTGGCCCCTCTGGCCACCCTTAGCCTGCAAAGCACCAGCTGGGGTTGAAGGAGAATTCATCATTTCCCACGTCCCCACCCTACAGCAAACCCTAGTCAGGCCCCTTTCTGGCTAATGAGGCCCGCAGAGCCACCAGCTGTCACTGCTTATCCTTGAATCAACCAAAGTGGCAGCAGGTAGCACCCATCTGCCACGGGCACACACAATTTGGGATTGCTAGGAAATGTGGTTACCGGTAGTCACCAGCAGTTGACGAAGCACAATGCTAAGCATTTTGCGTGCATACATCTAAACATTATTAGTGCTTGTGGTGTGTGTGTGTGTGTGTGTGTGTGTGTGTGTGTGTGTGTGTGTGTG
>CABHPQ010151976.1:0-23108 GCA_902168405.1 Peromyscus aztecus
CCATCTTCCTGCTTGCACAGCAAGGGCCCTTACCCACTTGAGCCACCCCCCAGCCTTCCAGTTATTTTATTTTTGTTTACCGTATGAACACTTCCTCCATAGTGGTGACAGAGACTCCCAAGGCGGAGATTCCCAGCTCTGTCTGTTTCTGTTCCAAGTCAGTAAATAGAGCTTCAAACCTAGCAGGGAAAAAAGTTTTATTTCTGAAAGACGGAAGGCAAATCAGTTACCACCCTGAGCTCTCTATAGCAGAGAAGACATGGGGTTTGCTGTCACGACATCTGTTCAGATCTCAGCTTTATCACTAGTTTCATAACTATAGATTGTAAACTTGTAATAGTATTTGCTTTGGAAGGTTCTTATGGGGCTAAATCTAAAATACATCTAGTACAAAAGTGAGGTTTTGGTATTTCCGAGCCTAGGCCTAAAGAGGAGTGTCTGCCCCCCTCCTTTCCAGTCCCTCTTGGGATGCCTTTTCTTGGAGTCTACCTGCCATGTGACGAGAAGCCCAGGTCATTTGAGAGTCACCTGAGGAGCATTGGAAGCTACACTTAGTGGCTCCAGTAAGCACCCTGTTGTTAGCCAGCACCGTTTTCCCAGATGTGAGAAGGAGCCACCCTGGATATTCCAGATCATTCTAGGCCCAGAAAAAATTAATGTGGAGCATAAAAACTATCCAGCTTAGTGCATCCAACAGACAGAAACTTCTGGGGCAGGGGTAGGCAAGAGTTATAGACCCTGCCTTTTATGTGCAAGGCCCTGGACTGAATCTCCAGTACTGGGGGAGGGGGGAGGACACAAAAAACACTAAAATAGTTGACACTTTAAGCCAGAAATTTTTGAGTTACATTGTTATTCAGTAATATACAACTGATTCAGAATTTGAAACAAAAGCACTATAACTCTGTAAAAACCCTCTGGATTCTAGAACATGTGCCATGTTTTTGGGACAAGACAGTGAGGTGAAGGCAAGAGGGGCTTCAAGAGAAGTCCAGACAGAGACTGGAAGAACAGGGAGGAGGTTGTTATTTAGTGGCAGAAGGTTTGGCAACATTTCAGTTGTAGTTACAGGAAAGACCGTATTTGTGAGTAAGTGTGACACGGCACAACATGTTTTGAAGACTGAGTGTGGCTTTAGTCCTAAAAAGGTGTGCTTCATAATGTGACACAGAGGACACCTACAAAGTACTTATTATACCAGCTTGGACACTCTTCCATAGGCAAGGACCAGGCAAATGAAGCTAGCTATTCATCTGTATCAGCCAGTTTTTAGGAAGAAATAATTATTCAAAAGATGGAGTGAACAGCCAGTGGATGAAGTCAAAGGCTGATTAAAACTACTCTTATGGAGCAGAACCATCAATATGCATTCCCTGTTTCAGAAAAAGCAGAAATCTGAGACACATGTCCACTCAGAATCTAGAATTGCTGAAGTCTAATATGTGCTACTTGCCTTTATGTTTGTTTTTGAATGATGTCTCTATGATTGCCATTATATGCTCAGCTTATTGGGTGTATGTGGATCAGATAACCTCTCCATGATAGACATAATTCAGATAATGGGAGCCTGAATCCTATGCTGATCCTGCAACAGGAGAGACTGTATTTTGCATGTGGGCATGTGTGAAGGATGTGGATTTTTGTGGCCATGGTGGACTGTACTAGCATCTTGGTCCATACCTGGGCATGGTCTCCTTAGGAAGTATGAATATCACTTCTTCTCCAATTCTGGACTCCAAGATTGCATCTGGTATGTGATAATAAATCACACTAGAAAGCTTCGTTGTGTCACAGAGAGGTGTTTTTATTAAAGTCATATAATATCCTGCACCTGAAATACCATGTAAAAGACTATTGAAATCATCTTATTCTCTATACTATTCTTCTTGGGCCATATTTAGTTTCCTGTATCTCAGAATGAACATATTTAGGGCAAAGAGAAGGAAATCTTACGGGGTCGGTTTAAACCATAATGACCTGGCTTCAGAAGCTCTGCAATGCTTTTCTAGAATCTTTTCTTCTATTTCAGGAGATGGAACGGTGGCAAATCTAAGTGCTATGCAGTGATAAAGGACTACAGTAAGGGCGGGATTCTGAACATAAGAATGCTATGCATTGTCAGGTTCTCACTTGGACAACTGGGTTGACAACAGAGTGAGAAGATGTAAGACTAGAGACAGAGAGAGGCTAGGAGGCATCCGTAATAATCCAAGTAGGAGGAGATGGTGACCCAGACCAGAATGCTAGAACGTGGCCAGAAATTGGAGAGAAATGGATAGAACTTAATATATTTTTTGGTTTTGTTTTATTTGTTTTGGTTTGGTTTCTTTTTGAGACAAGGCTTCTCTGTGTAGCTTTGGAACCTTTCCTGGAACTCACTCTGTAGATCAGGCTGGCCTCGAACTCACAGAGATCTGCCTGCCTCTGCATCCCGAGTGCTGGGATTAAAGGTGTGTGCCACCACCGTCCGCCTGGCCTCACTGGACTCCTGCTGCCCACTACTCATCATATTCTATTGTTTTTGTTTTTGTTTTTTGTTTTTTGTTTTTCGAGACAGGGTTTCTCTGTGTAGCTTTGCGCCTTTCCTGGAACTCACTTGGTAGCCCAGGCTGGCCTCGAACTCACAGAGATCCGCCTGCCTCTGCCTCCTGAGTGCTGGGATTAAAGGCATGCACCACCACCGCCCGGCTACTCACCATATTTTTGCTTGAGGAATGGTGGCGACCCACAACACTGCAGCTCCCCCTTGGCCATGATGGCCACGCGATCCCCCAGCAGGTCAGCTTCATCCATGAAGTGTGTGGTCAGTAGGATCATGCGGTCATTCTTCTGCTGCTGAAGAATGTCCCAGATGGCCCTCCTGGAGGTGGAGTCCATGCCCGAGGTAGGCTCATCCAGAATCAGTACCTGGAAGGGCAGAGGTGAAGCCTTTCAACTCTGACAGAACCACATCCCAGGCCCAGGCTGGCCATGCTGTGGGACCCTGTGCAGCTGCAGCTGGGGGGTTGACAAGATGTCCTCACCACCCTGGGTTTGTCCTTGTAGGGAGCCTGACTTGGCTGCATCACAAAGCCAGGCCCCTGCCCTATACCTTGGAACCAGCTATGAGGGCGATGCCAAGTGAGAGCTTGCGCTTCATCCCCCAACTCAGGAACTTGCACCGTGAGTTCCACTTGTCCTTCAGACCGAGGAGGGGAAGCATCTCTTCTATTTCTTCATGACAGTTCTGGCGAGACAGGCCTTTCAACTGAAAGGTAGGAAATGAGAGGATATGGAGCAAGTGATACTGATGGGAGCTGAGATGTCTAATCAACATTTTGCTTGGATACACATAACATACAGACAAGAAAAATATGTAAGAAACATTATTTTCAGGGAAAGGGACAAAGGACGATTTGAACTATGTAAGTGAATAAATAAATGTGGGAAATGTAAATGAAATGCACTCTTTTCTATCAAAGGGTTGAATGAGACAAAGGAAACCCCATATTTAAGGAAATCTACAAAGATACCATCTGGCAAAAATTCCTCCAAAGAATCAACCCCCTTTCCCCCCCCTGCCCCCAACATACCTATTTTCAGACAGGGTCTCATGATGTAGCTCTGGTGGCCAGGAATTCACTTTGTATACCAGGCTGGCCTCAAACTCACAGAGCTCTGCCTGCCTCTGCCTCTCGAGTGACGAGAGCAAAGGCGTGCTCCACCATGCCCAGCAAATCAATACTTTTCTAGGATCAAAAACATATCCTGCACTTGATTATCAGTGGTGTCTTTTTTAATTAGCCAACTATATAAGAATGTGAGGCCAGGCGGGCGGTGGTGGCACATGTCTTTAATCACAGCACTTGGGATGCAGAGGCAGGCGGATCTCTGTGAGTTCAAGACCAGCCTGATCTACAGAGTGAGTTCCAGGAAAGGCTCCAAAGCTACACAGAGGAACCCTATCTCAAAACAAAACAAAACAAAACAAAACGAATGTGAGGCCAGCTTCTGACCACTCAGGCTGAGACAGAGGACCTCCACTTTGTATGTTTGCTTGCTTGATTTGATATGGCTACCTACCCTTCTATGGAATTAAAACTATTTGCTTTGTTGAAATACTTTGGGTTGTGTGGTAATGGCCTTGGGCCTGCAGATCCATTTATAACAGTAAATGACTTAAAAATAAACACATCAGCATGCAAAAAAAGACACATTATGAGCCAGTTGGTGGTGGCGCACACCTTTAATTCCAGCACTTGGGAGACACAGGCAGGCAAATCTCTGAGTTCAAGGCCAGCCTGGTCTATAGATCAAGTTCCAGGACAGCCAGAGCTACACAGAGAAACCCTGTCTTAAAACAAACAAAACTCCAAAAACAAACAAACAAACAAACAAACACCCCATATTATGACTAAGTAGTATTTTTCAACAAATGTTTTTAAAAATCACTGTTTTGTTTTGTTTCGGTTTTTTGAGACAGGATTTCTCTGTGTATCCCTGGATGTCCTGGAACTCCCTCTGTAGATCAGGCTGGCCTCAAACTCAGAGCTCCACCTGCCTCTGCCTCTTGAGTGCTGGGATTAAAGGCATGCATCACCACTGCCTGACTTTAAAAAAAAAAATCACTGTTTATAGTAAAGCATTTATACAGCCTTTGTCCCTGGTTCCTGGCAAGGACTTTCTGAATCTTGGAACTTTCTAAGTGACAGGAGCATCTTTGTTACCACTAGGTCCTCAGGTCATATTAGAGGTCACACAAAGGAGGTGGTCGGGTCTGAAGAGCCAGCTTTGTGCAAGTTTGTATTTCTATCATTTTTTTGGAGTGTGTGTGTGTGTGTGTCTGTCTGTCTGTCTGTCTGTCTGTGTCCATCTGTGTATCTGTATGTTCCTGCATATGTACTTGCACATATGTTTAACATATGTACATATATGCAAATAAATGCATGTACACAGGTGCATGTGTACATATAGGCTAGAGGTCGGTGTCTTCCACTATTGCCCTCTACCTTATCTTCCTTGTGTTTTGTTCTTTTTCTGCTTTGTTTTTCCATCTTATCTTGTGAGACAGTCTCTCACTAAATCTAGAGCCCATTGGCTAGATTAGCAAACCAGTGAGCACCAGGGATCTACCTATCCCATTTCACTTACAAAACCACCCCCCACCCACCTCACCCCAGGCCTGGGGTGACAGACTGCTCAGCTTTTATGTGGGTGGCTTGTGCCACTGGTACTTTCCAACTGAGCTCTCTCCCAGCCCATGCTTTGGTTTTTTTGAGGCATTAGTTCAGGCTGACCTTTCGTAGACTGTGTCACGCATGACCCTGCATTACTGATCCTCCTGCCTCTACCCCTCAGAGTGCTGAGATTACAGGTTTGCACGACACACTTGATTTCCTGAGGTGCTGGGGATTGAAGGCAGGGTGTCATGCATGCTAGGCAAGCTCTCTATCAAGTAAGCTACATCCCTCACCCACAGGTTTGTGTCTTTTTACACTAGCAATAAACAACCTAAAAACGTTCTGTTTACATTAGCATCACTAAAATAAATTTAACCATGTAAAAGCAAAATTGTACATGGAAAAATATAAAACATTATTGAAAGAAATTAAAAGAAAACCAAATAAATAGAAACATTTTATATTCAAGGAGTGGAAACTTCAATATTATTAATACTGTTAAGATGTTATTACTATTTCAAGAACAGTACAAATTCAATTCCTATCAAACTTCTAGTAGTACTTAACATATTAATTTTTTTATAGAAATGGATAAAACTCATGTTCCTAAACACATATGGAAATGTAATGAAGTCAAAATAATCAAAACAGTCTTGAAGACAAGAATCAAGTTGGGAGACTTACTGTAAAGCCACGGTGATACGACAGTAAGGTGGTTGCATAAAGACAGACAGACAGAAAAATGGAATAGAACTGAGATTCTGAGTACAGTGGCACCCATTCAAGGGCAAAAGAGACTGAGACTTTTTTTAGAATAATTCTTTCTGTATAGCTTTGGCAGCCTGGTCTTTGCTATGCAGCCTAACTAGGTTGGTCTCAGGCTTGCAGTGATCCTTCTGCCTCCTAAGTGCTGGGATGACACGCATGTGCCACTATACTCAGCTAAAAAAGAATCTTTTCTTTCTTTTTTAAAAATTAGATTTATATTTTTTATGTGTGAGTGTTTAGGCTGCATGTATATATGTAGACCATGTGCGTATTTGGTAATCACAGAGGTCAGAAGAGGGCGTCAGATCTCCAGAACTGGAGCTATGGATGGTTGTGAACCACTATGGGGGTGCTGGGAACCCAGCTCGGGTCCTCCACAGGGGCAACAAGTGCTCTTAATCATTGAGCCACCACTCCTAAAGAGTCATTTCAGTGTGTGTGTGTGTGTGTGTGTGTGTGTGTGTGTGTGTGTGTGTGTGTATGCAGGAGTGCATGTGTGGTAATAAGAGGACAACTTTTGTGAGGTAGTTCTCTCCTCTACCATGTGAGACCTGGGGCACTGAACTCAGGTTGTCAGGCTTGTGGCAAATGCTTTACCCACTGAGCTGTCTTACTGGGCCAGAAGCCTAAATTTTAAAGCCATGAAATGTTAGACAGAAACACAGATGTAAATACTAGATGGTTTTCCTATGCACAGGAAACCAGTTTTAGAATTAGACAAACAGGACTTTAGCAGAACATGGTGACACACGTCTGTAAACCTAGCACCCAGGAGGCTAAAGCAGTAGGATTATAAGTTTCAGGTCAGCCTGGGCTATCTATAACAAGATCCTGTCTCTAAAGAAGTAAGCAAACAATTAAAAAAAAACCTTTGTGAATCAAAAAATTCACTATCAATAAATGGGAAATAAAGACAATTGATAATATTGGAGAAAGTTTCTACAGAGCATATCTATTTGATAGAGGTTTAGTATCCTGCATCTAATAAAAATGTCTCATAACTAAATTACTAAAGGATAAACAACTCAACTGAAAAATGAAAAGGGATATGGAGAAAGATTTCTCCAAAGAAGAATACAAATAGTCTCTCCACTTTAAGGGATCAGGCGTCTGGTTTCTTTGGGACCAGAGAGTACTTGTATCTGGGCCTCTGGTTTCAGTGGGACCCAAGGGCACTGAAGGAACAGGATTTCTTCTCCAGAGGGCCCAGAGAGCACCTTGAGGCTCGATGCCCAGCTCTAGCACAGGGACCTTAGAGGCCCGTGCAGGGTGTGAGCTTCAGCTCCAGGATGCTCAGGGTTTCCTGAGACACTGGGGCTTTGGTTCCAGTGGTCCCTATGGTCAGTGTGATGTGTGGTTTTGACTTCTGAGGCCCCAGTGCTCGTCGCAGGACTGGGGGAGTCTTTAATGCTGTGGTTCTAAGAGTTACTTCAGGCCTGTGGCTTAACCTCAGCCTCCAAACAGAACATAGGCTCCAGTGAGCCTGATGTTTGGTATCCTGCATCCAGTGGATGCAGGGCTGGCCAAGGTTTTGACTCCATTTGGCTGTCTTTTGGCTTAGTGTACAGCCCTACCTTTGGTCCTGTTGGCACACAGCCAAGATGAAATTGCCTCAGCAACTCCATCCAACAATCAACAGCAAGTTCCGTGTGGATATCCCTCTAGGAAGAGTCATAGCAAATAAAACATCCAGATAAACTTGGAAGAAAGGGAAACTCAGGAAGAAAACAAAACTTAGAGACAGTCCCTCTCCAATAGATGTATAAAACAAAACAAAGAATATAACACAACCACCAGCCATAACCCATTCCCAATCAACCGGCTCCCCTATAAGGGAACCCCAAACTACAGGCATACCTGAAATGGATGAGAAAGAATTCAAAGCCTTACTTTTTAAAAGGATTAATGATCATACAGAAGATTCAGATGCATGAGCTAAGAAAAATCTATCCAAGACCTTAACAAAACAGTCTTCAAAGTGGATGAGACAGTCATTGAACTGGAGGAAAAGTCCAAAATATGGAGGAAAACTCAGTAAAGAGATTGAAACCTTAAAGAAAAACTAAATAGAGATACTTGAAATGAAGGAGATAGTCAATCAAATAAAACTTACAACAGACACCATCATTAACATACAAGACCACACAGAAGGATGAATTTCAGTGATGGAGGACCAAGTAGAGACAAAAATACTAGCAGACAGATAAGGGGGTGGGAACTAAGGAGCATGAATGAAATTTCCAAGCACTCTGGGATACATTCAAAAAGTCAGCCATAATAATTCACGGTATTGAAGAAGGAACAGAGGTAAATCAAATGTAATAAACAGACTATTTAATGAAATTATAGCAGAAAACTTTCCAAACAGAGAAGCAGACATCCAACCACAAAGGGTACACACAACTTCAAATAGACACAACCAGAGAAGAACATCTCCATGACGCAGCATAGTCAGGATGTCAGAAAGGCCAAGTAGTGGGATTTCGTGCCCCCCCTAACTCTGTGCTGGCGCTGGTCTTAGACAAAGTGCTATGAGGTTATATGTGCAACTGTCCTGCTCCAAGGTGGACCCTGCTCACAAGAATAGTAAGGAAGCACCAACTGGACTCTAGGAGGGAGGGGAAATATGGGAGGAGGGGGTTGCTTAGTGAATATGATCAAAATACGTTGTATAAAATTCTCAAAGACTTAATAGAAATATTCCTAGGCATAATAGTGAATACCAGTAATCTTAGCACTCAGGAGGCGGAGGCAGGTGGGTCTCTGTGAGTTTGAGTCCAGCCTGGTCTACACAGCAAGTTCCAGGCCAGCCAAGTTCTACATAATGAGACTCTGTCTCAAAACAAACAAAAAAGAATGAAATGGCAAATTTTATGTGATGTGCATTTTATCTCAATAAAAAATTAAAACTTGAATAAAAAATTGATCAGGATTCTAGTAGTCCTTTTGTCCTAATATTTGATTTTTAATTTGATACTTGATTTTCCTTGCTACAGAGAGAACCTTAATTCCCTAGAATTATCTGAATGAAAGGGTGTAATTCTTTTTCTACTGAGGTGACTCTCAGCATGCCACTGGATAGCTTTAGGAGTTGGGGCTGGTCATCAGAAAGACCAAGCCATGATCCAAAGCTCTACTCCCATCCTTCAGGGACACTAGATAAATAATCCATCATGCCTACATAATAAATCTTGTATAAAAATCTTTAAGCTGCTAAGCTTGGAGTTTCTGGGTTGGTAAATGCACTGAAGAGCTGGAAGGGTTTGTGCTCCTAAGGAACGTGGAGGCTCTCCTTCCCAAAGACCTTGCTCTATTTGCTTCAACTGAGTGTTCATTGTGTCCATTTTTTTCAGTGAACTGGTCACTATAAGTAAATATTTCCCTGAGTTTTGTGAGCAGTCATAGAAAATATTCAATCCAAGGAGTAGGCTATGGGAACAACTTGGGATTTGCAGTGGCATCTGAAGTGGGAGGTAGTCTTGTGTGGGTGCTTGAACTGGAAGAGAGAGGTATACTAGCTCCAGGTAGCATTAGAACTGAATTACAGGACACCCAGTCAGTGTATGGAGAATTGGACTGGATGGGAAACTGCCTCCCCACATTTGGTGTCAGAATATTGAGAAACTTATGCACGTTCCCTTAAAAGGACTCCCCCAAAATGAATCAGAGAATTATAGTCTATCCTACCATTTTCAGGAGTGGACACAGACCCATTATTACCAACTCACCTGACCATAGAAAGAAAGATGGTCGGTTACTGTAAAGTTATCAAATAAAATGTCATGTTGTGGGCACCAGCCCAGGCTCTTCCTAACCTGAGCCAAGTCTTTTGAAACTTCACACCCAAGGACATATGCCTGTCCCTTTGAAGGAGAAATAAGACCTAGAACCAAACAGAAAAGACACCCTACAGTCATTTTCGGGCAGACGCTGCAAGCGGATAGGCCAAACCATCCCCCTTGATCTCTTTGTTCTCCCATGGACCGTCTTACTCTCCTTTGCCGCCGTCGGCCAGCGGCAGCCCAGGAACGTATGTTCTATGTGTGACAGTGCTTGAGGACATGCAGGAAAGATCAGAAACAGGAAAACTCTCCTGCTTTTGAGCAATTCCAATCTGGTTAAATGAAGTGAATAACATGGGCATTTGTAAAGTAAATCACATGACTGCAGGGATTATAGTAAATTTGTATGCTTAGTAAATATGGTAAAGAAAAAAGCACTTTGGGAATCTAATAGTTTTGAAATGTGATCCTCAAAGGCAAGGTCTGACTTTATTCTTATCGCCATAAATATCTGTTCCATGAACGAATGAATGAGTGAGTGAAGTTACTGACAAATGCATGCCAGTATGCAACGTGGCAACCGACTACCTACACATTATCTTCATTCTTGTTAGAATGACAAGGACGATACATTCTTACCACTAAAGTTTCACAAAAAGGAGGAGAAGGTATAACCAAAGAAACAGAGGCTGGAGAGATGATGGTCTAGTGGTTAAGATCACTTGTTACTGCAGGACTGGGGTTCAGTCCCCAGAACTCACATGGTGGTTTACAATGTTGGTAACTCCAGTTCCAGGAGATCCAGCACCCTCTTCTGGCCTCTGCAGGCACCAGGCACGTACATACAGGCATGCAGGCAAAACACTCACATACAGAGAAAAACAATCTTAAACTAGGTGGTGGTGGCAGCGGCAGTGGAGGCACACTCCTTTAATCCCAGCACTGGGGAAGCAGAGAGCAGGCGGATCTCTGTGAGCTCTAGGCCAGGCTGGTCTACAGAGCGAGTTCCAGGACAGCCAGGGCTACACAGAAAAACCCTGTTTTAAACAAACAAACAAGCAATCAACAACAACAAAATTTACTTAAAAAAAGAAACAAATGTTGTTTAATAAGTTCCACCATGAAAAGATAGTTACAGTTACCATTTTGATATATTGCCTTACATAATTTTATATACATTTTGTTTATTTAGATTTGTTGTGGTAGTGATAGATTGAATCTAAGGGTCTCACACAGGCTAGGCAAGAGTTTTACCAGTGAGCTAGACTCCCAACCCCATGCATTGTTTTTATACTAAAATAAGAAAATACAAATTATGGGAGTATTTTGTTTTCGTTTTTTGTTTTTGTTTGGTCTTTCAAGAGAGGGTTTCTCTGTGTAGGCCTGGCTGTCCTGGAACTCATTCTGTAGACCAAGCTGGCCTCGGACTCACAGAGATCTGCCTGCCTTCTGTTTCCCCAGTGCTGAGATTAAAGGCGTATGCCCCCACTGCCTGGTCTATTCTGTTTTTATTTTTTTAATAACTTTTTCTTTTTTGTTTTGTAGGTTTCTAGTCGTTTGAGACAAAGTCTCTATGCATGCCAGGCTGACCCTTGTTTTGCTGTACAACACAAACTGGCCTAAACTGTCTCTTACAGACCAGGCTGGCCCTCTGGGCATGCATTAAGAAGCTCGGTTTAACTGTTTTGCATTTGTTTGCAGTTGTTGTCTGTTTGTTTTTAGTATAACAATGTATTCAGGCTATTTGTCTACATAAAAACTGTATCTTTTTTTTTTTTTTTTTGAGATGAAGTTCGATTATGTAGGCCAAGCTCTTGACTGTCAGCTTTATGGGCATGTGTCACCATGCATGGCTAGAAACGCATTGTTTGTAAAGACACTTTCATTTATGTATATATCTCTGTGGTAGGGGGTGCATACTACATGTGGAGGCTAGAGAAAGACTTGGGTCTGTTCTCTCCCTCTACCACATAGGTTCTGGAGTTCTTCAGTCTTGATGGCAAGTGCTTTTACCGGTCCAGATCTGTAGCATTTTGCTAAAAATATTTCATTGTCATGAAGTATGCCCTATTAAGTTATTTGGCCCTAAGTGGTGGATATCTAGGTATTGTGTGATTTCCTATAAATATAAACATAAAACTTAGCAAAATTTTAAATGTATGCCATATTTTTTTATTCTAAGACAATATAGCTAGATTTGGTAGGTCATATGAGAGGCAAGATTTTATTTAATCAGTTAATCAACTTATTTGTTTATTTATTTTGGTTTTTTCAGACAGGGTTTCTCTGTGTAACAGCCTTAGGTATTAGGAACTCACTCTGTAGACCAGGCTGGCATTGAACTCACAGAGATTGACCTGCTTCTGTCTCCTGTGTGCTGGGATTAAAGGTGTGCATCACCATGCCTGGCTATTATTTTATTTTTAAAAAGGATTTTTTTTTGTATTTTTAATGTGTACTGCTATTTTGCCTGCCTGAGTGTGTGTACCATATGCATGCAGTACATGTGGAGGCCAGAGATTCTTTGGAACTGGAGTTAGAGACAGTTGTTAGCCTCCTTCTTGGTGCTGGGTATTGAACCAACAAGTGTTCTTAAGCACTAAGACATCTCTCCAGGGCCCCCTGGGGGGCAACATTTTAAAAGATTTTGATACTCCCTTCTAAATTAGACCTTCCACTTTGGTATGACTAATAAAGTATCCATAATTATCTGGGGAATGAAAGGTAAAGGATAGGGTTGAAGAGATAGCTCAGCATTTAAGAGCACGTACTGCTTTTGCAGAGGACCTAAGTTCAGTTCCTATTACCTATAAGCTCCTCAAGTCAGGTGAGTGGCCAGGTCCCACCCCTGAGGACCTCCAACTATCAGGCTTTGCTCACAGAACACTCTCAAGGCCACAATGGCCTGACCCATTCCTTCAAGATGCAGGTGGCCAAGCTCTGTCCTACAGAATAAAATGCCCAAACTCAGGACTTGAAATCCCACCAATCCCTGAGCTCAAAACCCCACTAATTCCTGAGCTCACTCCAAGCTCAAGATTTGAAATCCCACCAGTCCCCACCCTGGATAGCTCTGCCCCCCAGAAACCCTACATTTATGCCTGCCTCTCAGTTCTTTGCTGATTCTTGATAGAGGCAGCCACCCTCTTGTTTCTTTCCCCATGAATCTCTTGTGTGAGGTGTGACTGTGTGGTATTCCTTGGCTCCTGACTACCAGGAAAACTTTCCCCTCAGAACTGTAATACTTACAGTACCCACATACGGTGGCTCACAACTAGCTGTAACTTTAGCTCCAAGGCATCCACCACCTTCCCTGGCCTCTGTGAGTGAGTATTAATGCCTGAGTACACGCATGCTGAAGCCAGAGGTCAACCTCTAGTGTCATCCTTCAGGAACTGTCTACCTTGTTTTATGAGACAAGCTCACTTACAGGGACTTGAGGCTTGCTGGTTAGGTTAGGCTGGCTGGCAGTGAGCCACAGGGATTCACCTGCCTCTCCTTCCCCAGCACTGGGATTGCAATGGGTGCTGGGCATTGAACTAAGTCATCATGCTTGCATGGCGCTTGCTTACTTTACCAACTGAGCTATCTCCCCAGCTCCTAAGAACTCATCTCAAGGCCAGATACTATTCATTAATCTACGAGTAAAACTGCTTCAAATACCTACCAGACCAGGTGACCCAATTCCAACTGCGAAGACCAAATCAGAGTACACTGAGCTCCCCGACACACGGAATTGAAACTAAAATAAGGGCTTTCTACAGTTATGCAGCTCAACACTTCGGCTAGCAAGACAAAGGATCCCAAACTCAAAATGCCAGCTGCCTTTAAATGTCAGTGTGTCCTCTGGAGCCCTGGAATGCTGCATCAGGTGCAGCATACACACGCCCTGATGACTCAGATGAGAGACCCCTCTACAGCCCTCTACTTGTGGGGGGAGAGCTGCATCCCAGGCATTGGACCCCTTGCTAGGAAAGTATTCAGTCATAAATTTTACACCCCCAGCTCTCCAGAAAGAACAATCTGGAACAAACTTCTCATTACAGGAAAATCCACAAAACTAGGCTCAGTGTGGAAGACCAGGATGAAGTAGGTGTGGTAGGAGAGCAACGGCTGCTGCCCTCCCACGGGTTTCCACACCAAAGGAAAACAGCAGTGGAACAGCAATAGTAAGACCAATCAGGGCCTGGAGAGCTGGCTCAGAGATTAAGAACACGTACTGCTCTTATAGAACACCCAAATTCAGTTCCTAGGCCACAACCACCTGTAACTCCAGCTCCAGTCCATCTGATGTCCTCTCTGTCCTCTGCAGGCAACCGAACTCACATGCACATACCTATGCACAGACACACATGCATACATATAATTAAAAATAAATCATTCTTAAAGGTAAAAAGGCAGAGGATCTGGGGAGATAGCTGGTGAAGTACTCGCCATGCAAGCTGGAGGACGGAGTTCAGTCCTCAGCACCCACGTCATCCCAATGCTGGGGAGGCAGAGTCGGGCTAGTCAGTGAGCCTCAGGTCCCTGTGACTGACCCTGTCTCACAACACAAGGTGGATAGCTCTGAGGAATGACACTTGACCTCTTATTTCCATATTCACACATCCACACCAGCCACAGACACTCACATACACACCCAAGGGTAAAAAGTGACACTACTCTAGAGTAATTATAAAAAGTCTTTATGCTCGGCAGTGGTTGGCACATGCCTTTAATCCCAGCACTCAGAGGCAGATGAATCTCTGTGAGTTCAAGGGCAGCCTGGTCTACAGGGCAACAACCAGGGCTATACAGAGAAACTCTGTCTCCAAAATCCCCCCCCGGGGGGGGGGGGGGCAGAAAAGGGGAAGAAAGTCTTTATGTAAATTTGTAATAACAGAAGAACTAAATAACTTCAGAGAAAAACCAAAACTTCACTAAGTAGAGAAACAAAGTCTATAATACATGAAGTTTGGGGTTTTCCTGCCCCCCCCAAAAAAATACAGTATGGAGTTGGCATATACCTATAATCCTAACACTTGGCATTTGAGGCCAGCCTGGGCTACACAACAGATCCTAGCTGAAAAAAATTATGGTGGAAGCTCTTTGCCAGCCAGTGTCCTGGGGAAGCAGCCAGACTTCGCTTCTCCACTGAGAGTCTCCAGAGCTCATGAATGCTACTGTGTGCCCCCTAGCGGCATCACTTGCACCAGGCCAGAGTTAATTTTATTGTGCTGTATCATTTTGTTCGAAATCTGTGATAGAGCTTCTAGAATACTGCATTCATAGCTGGCACTTTGACAGTATTTGCTATTCAGCCTTTTAGTCAATAAATTGAGTGTGTATTCTGTGTAAACACATTGTTCTGGCATTGTGGGTCCAGAAGTAAACAGAGCAGTTTCTTACGGAAACAGCATACACATAAACACACAGGCAAACGAAATATGGACTGTGAGGAATCCTGGCCACAAACAGAAGGGGTTGTAATAGGGAAGACTGTGCGAGGTAAAAAAGAAGACTCATGGCCTTCCTTGACAATCCAGCATCCGGCTTGTCTCCTGGACACTTAGCCTAGGGATACAGAGAACTTCTTCTTCAGCAGTGAGAACTTCACACACTTCTACTGGGGAGACAGCTTCCTCAACCTAACTTGTTAGGAATACCCTATGTCTGAAGAGGTCTACCCGCCCCCAGAAATGCCACTGTACCTCTATACAGGAAATTGTGGGGCTCAGTCCCCAGTCTGACACACAAAACACACAACCACTGTATATATGTGAGTTGAGACTTGGCTTTCAAAATCCTGATAGCAACTCTTGGTGTGGCCAAGAGCACCTGCCACCAAATGTCACTAAATCTTGCTGTTCTTCAAGTGTCTTTAACAGAAGGCGAAAGACACTGGCATGTGAAGAGACTTACAGCTGGCTGACTGAGGTGCCGACAGCTCCCCAGCCCTGTGGTATTCTGTGCGTAAGAACAGCTTGTCTTCTGGAGATCCTTCAAAACTGGATGTGCACCCTTTGATTTTGTCCAGAGTTTTATACATGTTAAACCTCCAATAAATGTTTCTTGGGTGAGGTTTCAAATTTCATAGAATATCATTTTAGTTGACAGGATGTGAAATAATTATTTAAGCATAAAAATTATTCTGGATGGGTATTTTAGAATAACTCACAAGTATTATTCTAAAAGTACCTCTGGTAATAAAAATTCAAAGATGTTTTTGTTGAGAGATTTGAGATGTTGAGAGATTAACAGTGTCTCACATTGAACAGGAATGTTCTATCTAAAAGGAAGTTCATGTCTTGTCATGGTGAATGCAGACTGACTGGAAGAGGCACAGATTCCCTTTTCTTGGTACAGTTACTGAACTATATTCAAACCAGATTCTACAAAGATGGCACAATTAACAACAAACCATGCTTAACAGTAAAATGACAACAAATTTGAATGGAGAAGTCCAAAATCTAGGTCTGTGCAGCAATTTAAGGGCTTACTCTGCAGAGCTGACCCACACAGGTACCTGTGAGAATGGAGCAGACGGTGGTTTTCCCTGCTCCGTTGTGTCCCAGGAGAACGGTGATCTGCCCCTTGTACAGGTTCACACTCAGATCCTTGACTGCTATGCATTTACTCCGTCCCCTGTAAAAGACCTGTGGGAAAGTCAGGGTGTGGCTGGCAGGGTAACCCACACAGACATTGCTGAAGAGTATGGCAAGCTTCGTATCCAGATCACCTTCCTCTGACCTGGTCTTCACCACAAATGAGCTACTTACTCCAGCCATCTTGCAATCATGAAAGCTCATGTTATGGATGGTCCGGGGAAAAGCAACTATTCTATGTCATTCAGCCAGAAGGAGCTGTGAGCTGGCTCTGTGGATCAGCTGAAATCACACAGAACCATCTGCCCCAAGACTGTTTATTATGAACAGAGCTAGAGCTAGAGTGAGTGAGAGAAAAAGAGAGAATCCCCATAGAAAGTTAGGGAGACTCCTAATTACTATTACAGAGGAGCTGGACACATGTCACAAGTGTCCTGGGCTGGGATATGAGCCACTTGATCCCCCGGGTAAGGCAACACAAGGCTGAGTAGTTTGTTTTGGTTTTGAGACAATTTTAACCACATATCCCTGACTGACCTACAACACCCTCTGTAGACCAGGCCCTCAAACCTACAGAGACCCATGTGCCTCTGCCTACTAAGCACTGGGATTAAAGGCTTGTGCCACCACACCCAGCTGATTTAGAGTTTTAAAGTGACAATGCCAAATAAGTAGAGAAGGTCCCACTGCTTTCTTTTAGATTCGAAGGCCAGAGATTTCAGACAAACACACTCTGCAGACATCGTAAGCACTGAGGTTATACCGTGTTACAGAAATCACTCTGCAGACATTGTAAGCACTGAGGTTATACCGTGTTACAGAAATCACTCTGCAGACATTGTAAGCACTGAGGTTATACCGTGTTACAGAAATCCAGCACCTATGGAAGAACAACTGCCTGTTCCTATATTTAGAAACTAACAGTGAGATCTGGTTTACATTTTGATTTGGTGGATATGTCATCCACCAAATGGCTGCATTCTGGCCTATCTCCAATGGAGATGCTTGACCTGGAGATTGAGAGGACACTGTTTCAAAAAAAAACAAAAAACCCCAGATCAACAGGCCTTCCATTTAACTTCATAATGGGAAACAGGGCATTTCAAGCTGTGTTTCCAATTTTTGAGAGTAGGATCACATAGGAAATTACAACTCTTGATTCCAAAGAGTAGCCTGTAAGCACTGTTAGAATAAAACACAGTCTTAAAAGGGTTGTTTCTCAAGCCCCTGTAAGGAAGTTTGAAAGACAATACCTTATATAGATGCTGGATTTCAATTGCTTTCATTTGATCAGCTGGCTCGTCCTGCATGAAGTCTCTCCTTGCAGGTTTCTCAGGATCCCCAATGTCCAGAAGTGGCAGTACTACTGGAACAGGCTTCTTGACCCAGAACCGGCACTGCATGGGAAGTCAACTTACACACTAACCGTTTGTGTGGATTTCTCTTATGGAAGATAAATTTTGGCAAATTGGATGCCTGCCCCACAGGCAGTTACTTGTTGAATCAAATATTTAATGGCATTTGGAGAAGTTAATCAGCTCACTGATGGCTTCATCACAAGTCGACTGCATTTCAGCCTATAATCTCCAGCACTAAGAGAAGCTCTAAGGAAGTGGCCTTGTCTCCAGGCTCTGACTGTCCTAGCAAAGCTGCTTTACCATCGGTCATGTTCTTGGGGGGTGGGGGTGAGTAGGGTTGGGGGGTGGGTGGGTGTGAGACCTGGATGAGGATGCTGGTGTTACAGTATACCTGTTTCTCCATATCCCCAGAAGGAAGGCAGAGCACATGCTGCAGAGGTCCTGGCCACTAGGCAAGCCACCACAGAGGCTCTCACCACTGTGAGAGGCTGAGTTAAGCACAAAAGGCTCATTTGTAACAAAAAAATGTAGTCTGTAAATTTCTAGGATTATGATACCATTATTGTCACACTGTGGTGATCATAGGGTTTCAAAGGGCCCTCTACAAATGCAGCTCAATGGAGAAAGGGTGTGTGAGAACTCTAGCACGTTGGGGAGTGAGTTCTGTGGGAAAATGAAGGACCTGGTATTCAACAGGCATATACAGGAATGAAGAGGCCTAACCATAAATACTGGGACTAGGCCTCACCATTACAATAACCAGGAAAAGCCACAAACTGTACCTTTCGGGAGACCAATCAGAATTGAGACAAATAAGTACTAGATGCTCCAAGGCATAAAGGATAGCTTACATCACTTGTATATAGGTTGCCAATTTCCTTGCAGCAACACCAGTACCAATCCCTGTTTGACAAGACTTCTGTTACTTCACTCTTGCCTAATCAGGAGTTCAACCCCCATCTGAATCTGGAATTTCCCTACCCTCCTTCCTTTACTCCTTAAAATCCCTGCCATAACTGAGCTCAATGCTTCCCTGATCCAACCGCTGTGTGGGAATGGATGGGAAGCCCAAGCTCGAGCTTGCAATAAAGGCTCTTTGCTTTTGCATATGAACTCAGACTCCTGGTGATCTCGGGGTAGGGGGGTAGGGGGGTGGGGCTCATGACCCAGGTATAACAGAATCTGAAGGCACTGCCAGGTACACTGTATGAAGTTATCCCCCTGTCTCATCCTCAAGTCCATTGCATCAGCTGTGGGGCAAGTTCAGAGAAACTGAGATTCTCTGTTAATTATGCTCCACTGCCAACCACAGGCTGATAGTTAAGAGGTTAATCCAGGGTAAAGACTTACTGCGGTTTGGGACCTTTTTTTTCCCCCAGTGTAATATTTATAATGTTTTTAAATACTCAATTTTAATAGAAAGAAGAACCATGTGAAATGAGAGAGGATCTGTTAATAACCAAGTCCTTGCTGTAGTGGGCGCCTATGAGCAGTGCCCAACTTCTTTTTTTTTTTAATTTTTTAATTTGTTTATATAAAACAGTTTCCTCTCCCTCTTCTCCTCCTCTTCCCTCCCCCCACCTCCTTTCTACCCAAACCCCCATCCAGTCCTCAGAAAGGGTAAGGCCTCCCATGGACATTAATACATTATTGGGAGATGGAGGAACACAGATGACAAATATAAAAATCTTAACATCTGGCCAGGCAGTGGTGGTGCATGCCTCTAATCCCAGCACTTGGTAGGCAGAGGCAGGCAGATCTCAGTGAGTTTGAGGCCAGGCTGGTCTACAAGTCAAATTCCAAGACAGCCAAGACTGTTACACAGAGAAACTCTGTCTCAGGGAAAACAAACAAACAAACAAAAACCTTAACATTTATCTCTAAAATAGAAACAGAACTTACCTTGGCAAAGAAGTACCAAGACGTAGGTATTCCAAACTTTCCTGAGAAGAGAGACTCCGCCAAAAAGGCTATCAGACAGTACAGGAGTGAGTCCAGCAGGAGCATCAGCAGCACCTGAATGAAGCTAAAGTCTCCTTGGACACTGCCTATGTTCCTCCATTGGATGCCTGTTCCTGTTGCAAGGAAGGAGGACAGTGGCTGTCTGCATGTTGGAAAGTCTGCTCAGTCCACAAGACTCAGCAATCCTCATCTAGAGATAAGTACCTGGGGGGTTCCTGGAGTGCTGGTCTCCATTCCACATCGGGAAGGCAATGAAGTTGGGTTCTGAGGTTAGCAAAGGATGGCAGCAGCAACAATTCACTTTCCAACAGGGTGGGAAGGCATTGATTTTCCCTCGAATGTCTTTCAACTTGGGCCACTGCTAGAGTGTGCTCCCACCTTGGGGTTAGAGGTCCTCCCTCCTGCAGCTAATCCTCACAGAAAACATCCTCATGAATATATCCAGAGACATGTCTCTTAGTTGATGCCAGCTCCAATGAAGTTTATAAGCAATACTAACCATCACAGAGATTTTTCAGATATCTATTGTGATAGTACTAGGGATTGGACCTCTGATCTTGCATACAACCCCTGAACTGTATTCCCAGTCCTTTACTTTTTTTGTTTAATAGACAAGGTCTCTAAGTTTCCCAGGTGGACCATGAGCTCTCATCCCTCCTGCCTCAGCCTCTCTAGTAGCTGGAATTACCGCCACCATGCCCAGTTAATGGAGAATTTTTTGATTTCTGTTTTTCATCCATTTATTCATTTGTATGTATGTGGTGTGTGTGTGTGCATGTGTACATGTGTACCATGGTACATGTGTGGAGGTCAGAAGACAAAGGGGAGGAGGTCAGCTCTCTCCTTCTTCTACCATGTAGGTTCTGAAGATGAAACTCTGGTCAGCCGGCTGGAAGGGAAGCAGCTTCAACCACTAAGCCATCTCATAGCCCTTTTATGGCTCCATTTTATCTTCACTTTTGATTTATTAGTATCTTTTAAAAAGAATTGTAATGGGACTGGAGAGATGGCTCAGCAGTTAAGAGAACTGGTTGCTTTTCCAGAGGACCCAGGTTTGATTCCCAGCACCTATATGTTTATTAGCCTTCTGAATATCCCTTTCCCCATAAAGTGACAAGTGGTTTTGCTTCATTATTTTAAATTACAAGAGCAAATTTCTAATGACGTGAATGAGTTCTTTAAACATTCTGAACATAAGCCACTTGTTAGCTAAATGTATCATATGTGTCTTCTCTTATTCTAGCATGTCTTTTCCTTTTTCTCATGTATCTTAATTTGTATATATTATTTTATTTAAATAATAATTTTTTTCATTTATTTTACATATTGATACATATTTTACAGTTTCCCTTCCCTCCTCTATTCCCGGACTCACACACACACACTTTTCCATCTAACTCCCCTCCCCTTCCGTCTCCATTCAGAAAGTGACAGGCCTCCCATGGGCTTGAACAAAGCCTGGCACATTAAGTTAAGGCAGGACCGAGCTCCTCCCCTTGCATCAAGGCTGGGCAAGGTCATCCAGCATGGGGATCAAGTTCCCTAAAGCCAGCTAAACCAGGGCCAGTCTATCTTAACTTCAATGTTGATGTTTTGTTGTTTTTCCCCCAGTGGACTAACAAACCACAGGCTGAAACCTTAAAAACTTTTAGAGCAAATCAAGGCTGGGGTCTCTCAGTGCTGATCATCTCAGGTATCTGCTACAGCGATGGAAAGTTGACTAACAGACTATGTTGAAAGGTTTGGTCACCGGGTGATGATACTGGGCATGGTAGAAACTTCAGGTGGTGAGGCATCGCAGGAGGTGGGGCTTAGCAGGTAGGGTTATTGAGGGAGTATTCTCAGAGAATATGAGACTTGGATTCCTTTGTTTTCTTGTTCATTCCCTGGTAGGTTGCTTTGCTGTGTACGTCTCTCATGAAGGGTTGGACACCCAGAGGTCCAACATAGGGAGGCCACCTAATCTTTGACTCGACTCTACAGATTTGTAAATCAAAATAAGTCTTTCTCTTTACAAGTTAATTATTTCAAGCATTTCTTTATAAAAAGATAAGGCTGATTAATACAATCCCCCTGATAAACTTGCAAAAAGAGGGGACACCAAAACAATGAGACTAATATATGTGAAAACTACTACATTATTAGTGATGTGCAGGATTTTCTGAGCTTCTAATCATAAAATTTTATATTTCATATCAATAGAATTATATAAGCATATAATTTCTAATCATTTTTTTTTTTCAAGCAAAGTTACTCTGCTGCCCAAGTTAGCCTGGATGGAACTCTGGGGCTCCAGTAATCTTCCTGCCTCAGCCTTCCAAGTAGCTGGGACTACAGGCCATGCATGTTTGTCTCCAGTGTCCTTTGTTTACTATGCTTTAGTTTCCCTTCCCATATCCATGGCTGTGCTGTACGGTTTTATTGTTTGTTTGTTTTTGTTTTTTTGAGGTAGGACTATCCTGGAAGTCACGGGGCAGGCTGGCCTCAAACTCCCAAGTGTTGGGATTAAAGACATGTGACACCACCACCCGGCTTATGCTGTAAGGTTTGTGAAGCACATTATATATCTCTTTATCCCACAAAGTGCCTATCATAATGTAATGCTCAGAACACTAAAAGAAACGAATGTCAGTAAGGTAGATTTGGAAATGGAGGACAGCCACACCCAGCTCAAAGCATGCAAGCAGTCTAAATAGAGTCTGAGAAAGATAAATCTTACCTTCTGCTTCAAACAGAGAGATGAATCGGACTCCTATTGCCATGGCAACATTTGAGAAGAGGCAAGAGGCTATCTTTTGGACATAGGTCCTCTGGTGATAACTGAAAGTGATGTACATGTAGGGAAGGTATGTGAAGAAGAAGACGATGCCACCTATCACAGTTCCTACATGCGCTGCAGATTTGGAGGGGAAAAGATGAAGTGTTTCATCAGTAACATGCAAGTTGCTATGATACAAACCTTGTCTCTCTGCCATGAAAGAAAGCGTCTCTGTGATTGTTTCAGCATTTCAGAAAGGAAGCCATCTGTTTTTGTATTTGCATTCTTACTAGTGAAGGATGAAAACACTTACAGCACTTTAAAAAAAATGAAAGTAGCTGGGTGTGGTGGTGCACGCCTTTAACTCCAGCACTTGGGAGGCAGAGGCAAAGGCAGGTGGGATCTCTGAATTCAAGGCCATCCTGGTCTACATAGTGAGTTCCAGGTCAGCCAGGGCTGCACGATGACACCCCATCTCAAAAAACAAAAAACATATCCTTACATAAAGGCACAAATAGCTCTCTAAATTTTTCTCTTTAAAACTGTATTGACTCCCTGGGTGGTGGTGGCGCATGCCTTTAATCCCAACATTCAGGAGGCAGAGGCAGGTGGATCTCTGTGAGTTCCAGGCTAGCCTAGTCTACAGAGCAAATTCCAGGATAGCAAGAGCTGTTACACAGAGAAACCCTGTCTCGGAAACACACACACACACACACACACACACACACACACACACA
>CABHPQ010151977.1:21289-40590 GCA_902168405.1 Peromyscus aztecus
GGAGGGAGAGAGAGAGAGAGACAGAGAGAGACAGAGAGACAGAGAGACAGAGACAGAGAGAGAGAGAGAGACAGAGAGAGAGACAGAGAGAGAGACAGAGACATAGACATAGTTACACATGTTCCTGCTAGGGTAAATAATGAAAGCCAGCTACCAGTGACCACTTTATCCCAACACAATCTCCTGGTCACCCCTTTAGCTATGAATTAATGGATTATTCCAGGGATGACATTAGTGCCTTCATTATCCAGCCAGCTACCAGTAGCGCCCCCTGGAGGCCCAGCCTTTACTCTAATGCCCACGCGTTTGTGGTACATTTCAGTTTGAAACCGTCACATCATTGTTAAGGTTTTGTGCAGACATATTTGAAGATCCATATATGTTCATAAAAATTGATACATGTTGTTTTGGCTCAGGTTCTTCTATGTCTTGATTTCCTTTTTCATATTTAGAGACTATTTTGTAACACCAAATATATTACATTTTATATATATATATACACACACACACATATACATATGGTATACATGCACATATATATCTACACACATATGTATACACACATACACATAGCTATATTTAACCATGATCATAATTTTCTCATTAATGAATGTTTAGATTTTCTCCCAAATATTGTTAATGATATACCCAACATTATTTTTGTAGGTTTTGTATACTTCTAAAAATTAATTTAATGATAAATTTCTAATCATATTTTTAGTGGAAGGATATATGCATTTTGAATTTTAACAATAATGCCAAATTGCTTTCCTAAGGATTAAATTAATTTGTAATGAATATGGCTGTTAATATCTTTGGAATTCTTTTAAGGATGTATAATTAACATTCAGCATGACCTTTCCTTCAAATCTTTTGATTAATCATTTAGTAAGAGGTATAATTATGCTCTAGTGAATTATGTCATTAAAAAGTCTAATTGAAACTTTTGTGTGTGTCATCCCACCCTCATTCACATTTTGGGATGTGCGTGTGCTTGCTTGTGTGTTTATGTGCACAAGCACTTACGTGGAGTTCTTCTTTCTTCCTTTGAATCTAGACCGTTATTCAGGGACTCTTTGGCCATGTCATTTTCTCCTCTGTAGTTAGTCTCTTCAGAGTGCAGGTAAAATGATTGTAATGGGAGAACCTCCATGGACAAAACTCGCAGAGGATCCAAGTTCCGATGTTACTTCAGTCACGTTCTAGTTAAATTATTTCATAGGAAACACAAGGTCAGGCCTCAGTTTCTGAATCTGCATTTATGAGAGCTAATGCTTGTTGGGTATTTGCTGGGTGCTAGGTGCTGAGAGCCAATATTTGTTAGGTATCCGCTGGGTGCTAGGTGCTGTTTTATTCCTTTAACTTTTTAGAATCTTGTGTAACTTTTGCTACTGTTGCCATGCTCAATTACCAGTAAGGAGACAGCTCAGAACGACAAGTAAATTGTTAGGTATCTTATAACCGGTACATCCTGGATTTTGGGAAATGACTATACACACACACACACACACACACACACACACACACACACACACATATGTATATATATGTGTATATATAGCACATGTCCAGATTTTTATACCTACCATCTAAATGTAAGTTTTACTCTTGCTATAACATTCTGATCACATCTGCTCTTCTATTATCTGTTGCATCTGTGCTTTGTTTCTTGGCTAATTACTTTCACTCTGACCTTTGGCACCTGCCCAGAAAGATCTTTATCCCTTCTATTCCCTCAGCTATTTCATTTTGTTTTCAAAAGACACAAAAAGAAAAATTTACAACAGAACTCAGGAGCTGGGGAGATCGTTGAGTGGGTGAAGTGTGTGCTGGGCAAGCATAGGGGCCTGGGTTCAGATCATCAGATGTGGCAGTACATGTCTGTAACCCCAAACTGTGTGGGAATGGAGACAGGCTTGGGAGTAGAGACAGGCAGATCTCTGAAGTTCATTAGCCAGCCAGCCTAGCTGAATCCATGAACTTCCTGTTCAGTGAGAGACTGTGTCTCCAAAAATGAAGGTGGAGAGCAATCAGGGAAAGATACTCTGTTTCAATGCTGACCCTCCATTCATATGTACACATACATGCATGCATATCTTCACACACAGGCACATATCATACATAGGACCAACACACACACACACACACACACACACACACACACACACTTCCATGATAAGATATGAATTGTTAAAAACAATTTTTATTTTAATTTCATTTTTTATACCAAATATTTTGTCAAAGTGAGATCTCAGATTTCTTGTATAAGATCATTAACCGTAACTATAATAAAAAGCAGAGAGAGAGAGACAGACAGACAGACAGAGAACGAACACATGCCTTTTCCACAAGATAAATCATAGAAAATCTATTTTGTGGTGATATTTCAGCCCCCTCAATCCCCTGTAAATTTGGGCTCCATGTTTCCCCAAATGTCGGGTGGAATACATATAGAAATGATGAATTAACATGCTATTTGACACACATCTTTTGGAAACTTCATTTCTAATCTTAGTGGCCTAAGCCTTTGTCTTTTTTCTCCCAATCTTACAAATATGTTTTCTCTAAGGCTACCTTCTCTAGTTGTACTAATATGTAGAGAAAAGGAAAAGCCATTATCTGATTAGAACAAGTAGAGGGAGTTTGGCAAGTGGGTATGTCCCTTTGATTCCTTGTAGTGCCGATATTTTATTACATACATTAGCTATTCACTGTGGTGTCAGTAACAGCGGCATTGTTAGATGTAATGTGTAAGGCACTGGGAAGACAGCCAGCAAGATGAAATACATGTTGCTAGCTGAGGGCATGTGTGTGTGTGTCTGTGTGGGGTGTTGTGTGGGTGTAGAACTGGGAGTCAAAGACTGGCCGGAACGTAGGCATTTAAACTGTTCTAGTTATCCACACCCTAAGGGACAGAGCTAAATGTTGTAATTACTGTGGATACCTACAAAGCTGCACAAAATTAAACTGAGACACTGAACTATGAGAACGACGAACTGTAGTGCACAGGAAGGAAAGGCAAGTGGAATGGAAATTGATGTAAGGGTTGTGACTCTGTAAAAAAAATATGTTTGCCTGAGAGGGACCTGACTTTGGTTCAATATGTGGGTCTATGGTATTAATGAATTGTCTGAGAAAGGTTTGGGGGTTAGTTTTAAGGGTGTAATATATTCTTTCTGCTCTAAGGATGCTATCATTGTCATCAGCATTTGTATTTCAGTTTTAAACATAAGCAACACAAGAACATATTTTCATTATAAAAATTAATATAATGTAGAATTATAAAGGATTAAAACAATGGACATTTTCCCTAGTTTCCTTTTCTTCAGTTTTCTAAGATAATTTGTGTTTCTTTTTGTGAATGCAGTAGGATACAAAGACAACTGTTCCTCCATGTCTCCTATACATTCAGTCAGTACGCTCCGTCATCCACTGCTATCTATAGTATTATTTCTGATACTGACAGGAACATTTTTTCATTGATGGCTTTAAGCTCCTGTGTGGGCCTTATGGTGGGACATCCATTGCGTTATTCCCTAGTATGGGAACAGGTCTCCATGTTGGCATAATGGAACATCACAGTTGATTCTGAGACTGAAAAGGAGAAACAGGTTGTTTTCTTATTAAGAAATGTTCAAATGTAAATACTGACAGCGATATTGATAGCCTTTCTGGAGTTAGTTTGACTTGTGATATTTGCGTTTCTAATTGGCCTCATTGCTGAACAAAGCACACGACCAGGTTCTAGATCAAATTTCACATCATGATCTTTTAAAAAGCATTATGCTTGCAGAGGGTGGTTCTGTTTCGTATTAGCAATTATATATCTCTTTACATGCATGAACCATATTTTGGGTCTGTATTTCATGTGTAGTTATCACATGATTTGATTCGTTTTTATGGTGGAAAACTAATCCTACACCAGTAAGCATTTCACAGGGTTATTTTTTCAGTTGCTTTCTGGAACACCATATTCAAAGGGGGGTACTGAAGAAAGCCTTTTGATTATTTCAGGAGTAGCTGTGTTTCAGACCTCAGACTGATAGCATTTGCAGAGTTTTATTTTTAATCCATCCTGACAGTCTCTCTTTTAATTGGTGCATCGAGATCAATGGCACTCAGAATGATTCTCATTATTGATATCTGTCATATCTGCTTCTGTTTTCTGTTTCTGGTTCTTTTCCTGTTTTGGTCTCTCATCATTTTCCAGCCTTTTGTAGGTCTTTAAGTAAACGTTTTACCCCGAACCCTCCCACTTTCCCTTCTTCCCTGTGCTTTTTGGTTTTCTGAGGTTGGGTCTTACCGTGTGGCCTGCACCGGCTTCAAGTTCATCTATCCCAAGACAGCTTAACTCCAAGATCACCCTGCAGTAGCCTTCCGAGTGCTTGGATAAGAGGTGTTTGTCACCATGGCCTCTGTTTAGGGACAACACGTGGCGGGGTAAGAGTAGGGCCAAGAGGAAGACTGTAGCACTGGTCCGGGCGGTCTTAGCACCATATTTTTCATCCCAGCCCTCCATTGCTTGCTCCAAATCATGCCAGTAATAGAGAGACGTTTTAAGATGCTTCAGTAATCTAGGCTTTTGATGAACGCCTCCCCCAGCCCCGTTTGAGTCTCATTCTCTGTCAGCTCCGCAGTCTTTCATTTAGAGTTTCCGCACGGCAGGTAGCCTGTCCCAGACGCCGGTGATACCCCGATGGCTTCCCGAATTGCTTCTGCCTTCTGTCTTTTTTACCACAGTTTGAACTTTCTGATAAGGACTGGCCACCCCTCTGCTGACTTTGGGAATTACGGACTCGACAATTACTTGTGTCAGGGAAATAAAATGCCCTTTCTGCTAGGTCCACATAGACCCTGCTGTTGGTATTTTGGTTAACCCAGCATGGAGATTTTTGGTATGCTTAGGGTCCCCTGAGCTCTGCCTAATGTTTGGCTGTGTGTCTCTGCATCTGTTTCCATCAGTTGCTGGATGAAGCCTCCCTGATGATGATTGGGCTAGGTGCTGATGTATGAGTTTAGCAGATGAACTCAATGTTTAAAGATAGCAGCACTGTAGTTTCTTGTCAGAATGAAGCACTCTGCATTGGTCGGCTGAACCTACTCTCATTTGAAGACCAGATGGAAGTAAGAGCCTCCCCATGCGTCTTAGTCCGTGTATACCAACCAACCCACATCCCCAAGGATGGCAATGGCCGCCATGGGATGCTGTGTTACATCATTGTACAAGTTTCTTTGATGCATTGGAATTTTTAGTAGGTGAATATATTTTGCTAAGCAGGGTACAGGGTTTTGTGTTTTTCGAATTTATTTGACAGCGAAACAGTGAACTTTTCCAACACCTTGTATGTCTTGGTGATTGACAGTTGGTAGTTCAGTACTCCTGTGCACAATGGCCTTTTGTGTACCAAGTTAGGTTTTAATACTGTGCCTTCAGGTAAGTACTGGTTTCATGTAGCTGCCTGAAAGGCCATTATAGTTGTAAATGTAAGTATTGTCAAAGACACTGTCCAGTATGATGATTAGCCTTCTTGGAATACATTCCTCCTCTGATTTAATATTTAGTAACATATGTCTTCCTTTCTACCAGATGAGAATTATGGAAGTCATTATGCTCTGTTTCCGCCTTGCTTATAAAGCAACTTAAATAAATGTACAAACATGGCAGTCATTTAGTGTTCATGGTGAGCATGCCAAGGGGTGTACTAGCCTTGTTTATATTTGGGAAGTTTGTTTTAAATCCCAGATCACGAGCCTTACTTTCTCTCTCTAATATTAGGATGATTTCTAGTATCTGTATTACTGAGAAAATTAAATGCAATGTCTTGTGTTGCTTAGGCATGTGTCTAGCACATTCTAGAATGCTAAGTGGATGTCAGAGGACTTTCCTCAATTCTACCAGTGATTTTTTTAGCATTTCATGTTTCTGCTGTTACAACCTATTTCTTTTGCAACTTTCATTTTTCTTTTTTTAAAGATAGGTTTTCATGCAGCACAAGTTGACTTGAACTCATTATGTAGTCGAGGATGACCTTGAGCTTCTAATCCTTCTTCCTCAGCCACCCGAGTGCCTGGGTCACAGGCACATCATCTCTTTTTCCTCTTGTTTCCTCCTCCTCCTCATCTTTTTTGGCGGCACTAAGGCTTGAACCAGGGCTTCAGGGGCTCTCTCACTGAACTGTGTGCCCAGCTCTTCTCACACTCCTTTCAGTGGAACCAGTGAAGTCCTGCTTAGACGTGCGTGAGGTGTAAATGCTGGAGGAAGGATTACAAAGAGTGTTAAGCAGGTTCATCATAATCGAAGTGAGCAACTGGGAGTGGAGTTGATGGCAGAAGCCACAGACTGGTAAACAAGCTAGGTTCCTAGGGGGCTGGCCAGGCTGACACCGGAAGTCTTTTGTAGCAGAAGACTCACTTGAGCACACATATGTATCAAATGTCTAATTTTTATGAAGTAAGAGTGTGTGGGGCTCCAAGTGTGTCAGCTATAGAACATAAGGGACTGTTGCTCTAGCTGTTACCCTCTCCTCAGGCATCGAATCCTTCCCTTTAGTTCACTCGCGTCTAGATGTGTGACCTGCCCGCTACTCTCTCCAACCTCATCATGTAGTTTCCTGAGTGTGCTGATCAGAAAATTTATCTTCCCAACTACATGCTTTTTCAAATGAAAAAGACTGAGTTATAAGTAAGCCAGGACATAAGTATGACCTTGTACAGTCTTTCACAAACTGCATATCATGGGTTAGCTCCTTTCCTTTGAGAACTACAACCTTTATAGTTTTGCCTCTGTTAGCTCTCCTGGCATGCCTGACTTTTTTTACAGCAAGGTGGAAACTCAGAATGTTGAGTTTTGATTTCCCTAAGCCACATGTTTTATTTTATAGCTTTGGGTGATATTTTCATTTGTGCATCTGTTCTTTTTTGTTTGTTTTGGTTTTTTTAAGACAGAGCTTATTTGTGCAGCCTTGGCTGTCCTAGAACTCACTCCGTAGACCAGGCTGGCCTTGAACTTACAGAGATCTGACTGCTTAGGCATGTGCCACCACTGTCTGAGTGATATTTTCATTAAAAGACTATCTTATATATTACTAAACATTAAGTTTAAGTGTTAAGAAAGACCTGCTCGTTCTTACTATGGAATTTCCCAGCGTGGTCATGACCAGAAGGCAATTTAAAGGACAAGGTAAAGCTGAGCTGTCGGTGTCTCCATCTGGTACCTACTCGACCAAGACTAAGTTCTGGATCATTCGAAGTGTTACAAAATGAATTTTGTATTTTGCAGTTATATTTAGGTTGTTGAAATTAAATTAAGGTTGATGAGTCTCAGTGTTCAGAACTGGCTTCAATGAAAGTTAGCTTTCGTCTCCAACACCCTTCCTCCCCTGCTCTTGTCTTCACAGAAAAAAGCTTGGCCTGACCACAAGCGAGAATGCAAATGTCTTAAGAGCTGCAAGCCCAGGTATCCCCCTGACTCCGTGAGACTTCTGGGCAGAGCCGTCGTCAAGCTTGTGAGTACACAACTCATTAGAGAAGCCTGGACTTAATTGATAAAAACAGTTGCTATTCCCATTCGTACTTAAGGCTGAGACGGAGTTCATGTGACGGTGGATGGTGGGTTATCCCAGGCAGAGCGTTGAGACAAGAACTCATGTTCCTATCAGTCATTGTCTTGATGGCCGTGAGGTGTACAGCTCCTGTCCATGGAGCTCTTGTAATCTCTTTCCTGAATGGCGTTTTGAGGTAACAGATGTTAGCGACTGGTACTTAGGTTTTCTTCCTAATTTTTTTCTATGAACACACTGCATGCCTTTATTGTCTTTTCAAGTGGGGACAGAATTAGATAATGATATATTAAATTGACAAATTCTTATTTCTTTTCTTGTGTAGAGCCATGATTTGTGATTTCTGAAATCCTGCTCTGAAGACCCTTCTAGATTGTTTTGCTAGACTGCGGCATACATGTTTCAGATTATTGCGGGGTCTAATTTGGTTCCTTCATTTATTCATTGACTTTTGATTTTTTAGTTCCCATTTCTCCACCCTGGACTTTCCTAGAGGCTTTTGAGAATGTGAAAGTGTGGGAACTTCTCGTAGAGAGTTTTTTATTTGGAGACAAAGCTGCTTAGGTGAAGTTGCAAGTTAGATTTTAAAGTTGTTACTAAGTAATTCCAGAAAATGCTGAAGAGGCCTAGAGATGAGACTCCGTGTTTGGTGGTGCTTACTGCTCATCCTGATGGCCTGAATTCAGTTTCTGGAACCTATGTGATGGAAGGAGAGAACTGACTTCTTAAGTTGCCCCTCCCGACACACACAAGGAATGAATGAATGAATAAATGTTCTAAAAAGTTATGAAAAAGGATATATAGAAAATAATCTTTTAAAAATTTTCATTGAAGCTGGGTATGGTGGCACACACCTCTAATCCCAGCACTCAGGAGGCAGAGGCAGGTGAATTGCTATGTATTCAAGGCCAGCTTGGTCTACAGACTAATTTTCAGGACAGCCAGAGCTACATAGTGATGTCACTCACGGTCCATCATGTCTGAAAACAAGCAAACAAAAAAAAAATTCATCAGATTATCCAAGTGTAGTCAAATCTACTTATTTATATGTTGGAGCAGTTACCTGTGTCTTCTTATTTCCCTTCACAGATGGATGAAAAACCCTCGGAGTCAGAGAAACTTTACTCGTTTTATGATCTGGAGTCCAGTAAGTGATTGTTCATTAGTATCTTAAAACTAAATCTGTCATTTATCAGCTGAACTTCCCTCCCTCCCTCTTCCTGCCTCTCCCCTACCTTCCTCTCCTCTCCCCAGAGGTTCCATCCAGGGCACTCAACCTGTGGGTCACAATCATCAGAAAGCAAATTATTTCCCATGGTATTAGGAACTGAGAAAAATGCTCAGTAGCAAAATAACGGTCATGAAGTAGCAATGAAAATAATTTTATGGTTGGGGGTCACCACAACATGAGGAACTGTATTGAAGAGTTGCAACATTAGGAAGATTGAGAACCTTCTGGGTCTAGGACCTTACTTATGGTAGGCACACACTTAGCCACTGAGTTACCTCTACAAATTGCTTTTAATGACGAGTCTGCTTTTCTGTATTTATTACATGAATCAGACCTAAAGAAGTCTTTGTTTTTATAAACAACTAACACATAAGTTTGTCTAGTTGATTCTAGGGTAGGTTGAGCCACACATAATTTTTTAAAGATCCACAGTAGGCATAATAGCATAATTGAACAGATGGACTCATCTTCATAGAGGAACCGGGGTGAAGGGTTGACACTGTCAAGAATTATTGAATATGGTGAGATTGTTAGTTTTGTGAGTTTTTTCAAGCCTTGTTATAAGCGCTATACAGTTTTTTTCCATGAATAACTGAAACTTTGCAGTGAGAGTAGGCAGTTCAAACCTTTAAATGACAGCAGATGAGCCCCTCCCTTCCACTTGGAAGCCTAGAGAGGGAACTGTCAGCCACGCAGTCCCTTCTCTGGTATCTGGACTGTGCTTGTCCAGGTGAGGCTGATTTGGACATTTAATGGTCACTCTGAGAATGCTCCACCTAGACAGACTTCTGTTTCAGGAGGCCTTGCTCCAGCAACAGTCACTCCAGACCCTGCACTGGCCTAAGAAGGCAGGAACCTGAGCCAAGCCTTGGTGAACTTTAATGACCCTGCAGCTGTTCTCATTCAAGATGGGAGTGGGAACACCCCCTTCATGAACTCAGAAAGAAACCGTTTGATTGGTTGAACTAAAAACTGTTCTTTGATTGGTACAAATGCAACCCTTCATTTGCATACCATACTTTCTCTCTTCCTGGCTCTATCATCATCAGGCTGGTCATCTAGTTTTCAAGTCAGCCTGAAGAATCCCTCCTGAGCTGACTGGTTTTTAACATTGAGCCCAATAAAAAGCTTCTCTCACATGGACTTCTTGCCTACCCATGATTTTTATCACAGGTAGTGTGGACTGGACTGGTAACACAGGCGAAGGTGTGGTGGTAGTTGAGCAGTACCTGTGGGAGGATGGCTCACGGGTGACTGGCTCAGGGGTACAGAGTCAAAGCAGTGTAATTGTTGAAGCCGAGACTTGAGAAGGCAGTGCCTTGGTTGGCCACTGGAATAGTTCCTGAGAGTTGCTGCATCTTGCAGATTGAAGGTTCCTACATCCAAGGTGCTTGAGCGCTGTAACGCTAGTGCTGGGGTCCTGATAACCCTCGGCTCAAGAGCTATCTTACTTAGCTGGTGCTGACTGCTGCCAGCTGCTGTCGCGAGATGTTGCTTAGAGCCAAAGATTTCAGTAGCCACCTTGTGTCAGTTTGGTAGCACTTGGAGTCCAGGACCGTATGCCTCTAAGTCCTGTACCCTGTACTTATCCTGTGTGATAAGCCTTTAGCTTCTAAGGTCTCCAGTTATGCACCTCTAGTTTTTAAGAATTGAATTTAATCTTTTGAATCTGTTAACCCAACCCATAATCCTTTGCCAAATGAGGGAGTACTCATGATTTCCTCATGAGCAGAACCGAGGTATCTCATTCAGTTTGTTAGTGTCATAGCTGTTAGTATAAATGGTAACATTTGTCTTCTGTTTTACCTCCCTTCATCCCCTTCTCTCTTCTCTCGGTTTCCTCTCCACGTTAGCGAAGAGTGATGTAGTGAACAGTGCCGTTCTAGGGAATCCTTGGTGTCGTCATTCCTTTAGATACTAAGAAAAGCTGCAGGTACAGATGACTTAGGCTCTGTGACAGATGAGCATTGGTCTTGCCTGAGCTCCCATGGTGGTTGCCATCTACCAGGGATGCCTTAAGTCTTCCTGGTGTGGGTGCAAGTACAGTCTGGTTTATTTTCCTTTTGGACAGTCACAGGTCCTCTTCACTGAGGGTGTAAGTGGTTCCAGTCTCAACTAGCTAGAACTCATAGACAACATGTGTTACACAGTTTACCACTTCTGGTTGGAGGTGAATGGATGATCTCTAGATTTACAGTTCTAGGAGCTTAAGTGCCAGTGGTAATAAATTATTATTTAATAATTCATGGATTAGGGGGCTGGATCAATGGCTCAGTGGTTAAGAACACTGGCTGTTCTTCTGTAACTCCAGTTCTAGGTGATCTCACACCCCACACAGACATACATACATGTAAAACACCAATCACTGCTCATAAAATAAAAATAAATAAATTATTAAAAAAAAGAAATCATGGGTTAATTATTCTGTTGGACAAATAATTTGAAGGAAATATGCAAACCTGACATGAGGAAGAGTGTTAGTCCAATTTGATGTGTCTTTTCAAGTTTTAATAGAGAACTAATTAGTCATTTTTCTTTGTAGTACTGCTGGATAATTAACACCATTTACAGTGAAATTTGACTATTAACATTAGCCCTGCTCAGTAGCAAACCATTACATTGCCTTCGGTGAAATGCTCTCAGGTGTTATTAGTGTGATGGCATACTCTTGGCCTTAATATGCCATTTGCAATGACATACTATTTAAATATGGTATTAGAAGTTAAACTAATGTTCAAGGAGGTTATATTGGCTTTAGAAAAATCTCTTTATGTGTGTTTTTTTAGAAAAATGTAATTGATGCATAAAGTATCTAAACACATTTATGGGGTCCCAGTATATGTATATAATAGGTAACAAAAAAATCAGGGAAGTTAGCATGACCATTTCAAAAAATGTATCATTTGTATGTATTGGGAACCTTTTGAAAGTTGAAACGTTTTAGTAGAATAATTCAGCATAAATATACAATAAGTAATGATAGTATCAGAATGACGGGTGTTTTCTCTCAGAAATGGATCATGTTTTTGTGTTGGGAACCTTTTTACTATTTTTATCTGGTAAGGACTTAAGCCTGTATGCTACAGAATAGCAGTATGATTCCTCCTAGCTGAGTGTATGTTGGTACCCATTATCTAATGTCTCTTCACTCCATTCTCCTTTGTCCTTTCTTACATCCAGTGATCACTATTTCACTGTTTTGTTTGAGATCCTCTTCTGCCCTGGTTAACTTTGTCCATTTGATACAGCCTAGAGTCACCCGAGAGCAGAAGCCTCCGATGAGAACTGCTTAGATCTGGTTGGCGCGTGAACATGTCTGTGAGGGATCATTTCGATTATTAGTGCATGTGGGAGAGCCCAGCCCATTCCTTGAGCAAGTGGTCCTGGGCTGTGTAAAAAAACTAGGTAAACATGAGCCTGTGAGTGAGCCAGAGAGTAAGCAGCAAGCAGTGTTTATCCATGGTTTCTGCTTCGCGTTTGAGCCTTCCCTCAGTGACTGACCTGGAACTGTAAACCAGATAAACCGTCTTCTCCTAAGTCAGTATTTTATCACAGCAACAGAAAGGAAGCTAGACAACCTTTTACAACTTCCTCCAGTAATGGGAACGTGTGATCCTTGTCTTCCTGTGCCTGCCTGATTTCACTTAGTATCGTGTACTCCAATTTTGACCCAGAGTTGAAAATAACAGGCTTTCACTATTTTTTCTTAAATGCCTGGGTAGCATTTTGCTGTGTAGATGAACCGTGTATTCTTTGTCTGTTCGTCCTAATTCCGTGTTTTGGGGACTATACCTAGTGCTGCAGTAAATTCGGACGAGCGCACACCTTGTTGACACAACACTGTCCTGCACAGTGACTGCACGATGTTGTATAGGAATGCCCGCATTTCTGTACCTGTGCAAGGATTTATCATTTGATGCTTTTGGATAATAACCATTCTGGCCGGAGTGAGATGATGTCTCATCGTTTTAGTCCACATTTTCTGATGATTAGCGCTGTGGAGCATTTTGTCACATGCCTGCCCATCATTTGTTTATCTTTCCTGAGGACTGTCTATCTAGAGCATGCTCTTTCCTTTAAACGAGATCTTCATCATCAGGTCATATTGCTATTGAGTTATTTTTTTGTTGTTACTTATTTACTTTTTGTTTCTACTTTCCAACCAAAGTTTCTCCTCCCTCCCCACTTCCCAGATCCTTCCCCATCCCCTCCCTTTTCCCAGCTATGGGTTCTTTTGAGTTCCTTGTATAGTCTAGATATTAGTCCCCTGTGATGAATCACTTGCAGGCTTTTGTCTGTTATGTAGACTGTCTCTTTGCTGTACCGATTGGATTCTTTGTACAGGTATTTTGTTGTTGTTGTTGTTGTTTGATTGGATCTTATTTTCTAATTTTTGTTTTCTCTTGATAGTATTTTGTTGCTATATCCTTGTGCTCAGGTCAGTGTCCTAAACCTTTTCCTTTATGTTTTCCCCCAATAGTGTTATGGTTTGGGATCATAGACTTATGTTTTCGATATGTTTAACATTGCTTTTGTATATGAAGAGACAGAGCTCTAGTTTCGTTCTTCTATACATGAATATCATATATGTATGTTTTTGATATGTTTAATATTGCTTTTGTGTATGAAGAGAGATACAGTTCCAGTTTTGTTCTTTTTTTTTTATTTGTGCTGAAGTGTGATTTTATTTGTATGTTAATAAATAAAGTTTGCTTGGAGACCAGAGGTCACATAGTGAGCCATAAACAGAATTCAGGCGGTGGTAGCACACGCCCTTAATCTTCAGTTTTGTTCTTTTATATATGAATATCATATATGTATGTTTTTGGTCCGTTTAATATTGCTTTTATGTATGAAGAAATAGAGTTCCAGTTTTGCTCTTCTATATGAGTATCTACTTTGCTGGCACAATTTAGTGAAGGCACTGTCTTTTCCTTTAATGTGTATTTTTAGCAACTTTGCTGAGGGTCATTTTGTTGTGTGAGCATAGATTAATTTCTGGCCTCTCTGTTCTGATTCAGTGGTGGGTGGGTCTGTTTTCATGTCCATGGAATACTCTTTGGTGATGATAGACTTGTAGCATGTTTTTCAGATCAGATATTGTCACATCTCTAGCGTTTTCCCTCAGGGTTGCTTTGGCTTTCTGATTATTTCTCCTGTTCCTGTGAAGGACATCATTGATAATCTTTAGGAATTGCGTTGAGTCTGTAATCACTTAGGGGAGTGTGGGCATCCTAACAATATTAATTGTTCTAACTCATGAACATGGGTTGTCTTCTTTAATGTCCTTCCTTCCTTCCTTCCTTCCTTCCTTCCTTCCTTCCTTCCTTCCTTCCTTCCTTCCTTCCTTCCTTCCTTCCTTCCTTCCTTCATCGCTTCAGTTTCTTTCATCAGAATTTTGTAATTGCGGAGGGCTTTCATTTCTTTGGTTAAGTTTCCTCCTCTCTGTTTCATTTTGGGGTCACAATTGTGACTCATGTTGTAGATTTTTTATTCTGTCATCGTTTGCTATTAATGTATAAAAATTCCTAGTAATTTTTAGGCCAGTTTTGTTTCCTGAAACATTATAGAATTATTACCAGTTTTAGCTCTTTCCTTATGTCTGGAATCCTTCTCTTTAACCCAAACATAAGGAGAAGCAGCACAGCCTCCAGCCCTGTCTTTCTTTGTCCAACCTGGAAATAACTCAAGGTTGAGATTTCTTCAGGCCATCCAGGTTTTTGTTATGATACACATTTTGTCTGACAAACTTCACTTGTTTAAACTTCACATGAACTTTAAATGTCTCATTTTCTGCCTTTTTAACCTTTCAGATAATACGGTTTATGAGTCAGTTGTGACCTGCTTATGAATTATTATGGGGAATAGTCAGTTTAAATTCACTGGCTTAATTAGGATTTATGACAGTACAGTTGTGACCATGATGTAAAAGATCTGGCAATGTGCAGCTGATTTTGGTTTACTGTACTTCTAAAGCCTGTCTGTGCATGCATTTATTTATTTATTCTATCTATCTATCTATCTATCTATCTATCTATCTATCTATCTATCTATCTATCTACCTACCTACCTACCTACCTACCTACCTACCTGATAGCGGTGTGATCTATTTTGTGGATAAAGTCAGATGGAATTTAATCAATATGATATGTATCACGATTTATAGTTGTCAGGATAGATTGCATGGCAGGAAATATCTTGTTTAATAGCCAGCATTGAACACCTGAAAATTATCCATGAAGTCCACTTGGTGATTATACTATTTATTTTATTTACAATAAAGATATTAACAAACTCACTGAAGATAAGAAAGAGGGCCTGAGGCAACTTGCAATGACCTTTCAGCATTTCATGAGAGAAGAGATACAGGATGCTTCTCAACTGCCGCCTTCTTTTGACCTTTTTGAAGCCTTTGCAAAAGTAAGTTTGAAGGTTCATCTCCTTGCTGGTGCCGTAAGTCAATCCTTTACCTTTACTTTCTTATTGCTTGTAAACACATCCAGAGCCTTGATGGGATATTGAAGACCGTTAATGCCTTGTATCACTCCCCAACTAAATGAACAGGGAATGGAAGAATTCAGTATTGCCCGGACTGAAAAGGGTGTTACTTTTCTGTTTTACCAGTAATTTTACTTGGAGATTATTCATTGCTAATACTGTAAACATCCCCTTTGGAGAGTTTACTCTCTTTTCTCAAAAGAACACAGCATATCTATTTCATTGTTTTCTACTGAATATTTCATTTTATTGTTGGACTTATTCTTAATGTTGGTTGTTTTAGCCAAGTGAAAAAAAATCTATGGGGATCTATTCTGATTAACTGATTTTTAAATAACACGAAAGCGTATCGGTTTCTGACTTAAATAATTTAAAGATCAGATTAATGGAATCTGAGGTTAGAGATAGAAAACAGGTTTTACTTAGTGTGTTATCTGTGCTCTGTTAGTAGGAGTTACAGGAAGCGTTCTGTTGGAAAACGAGTCTGCAAGTTTACTTTGGCCCAGGCAGCAAGGATGCAGTGGTGGGAGACGGCGCATGCCCGGCACTCCCGTACTGCTCTGGGCCTGCTGTCTCGGTCCGTTTGTTTCTAATGTTTGTCATGTTTGACATTGGAAGATGACTTTGTCACTTAACGTGAAATTTATAAAACACATATTTTATAACATCCCCTGGTTATTTTCAAGTCTGCTTTCAAAATTACCTGTTTGATAAGAATTTAAATGTGATTACTTTGATTGCTGGAGATTTATTGTAGTTTTCCCCCTCAAAGTTATTTTTAGTCTTTAAAGTATGTCCTATGGTTTTCCGATAATACAATCTTAGCATTATATTCTGGTTTGTCTATAATTTAAAGTTGATTGGAAATATAGTGGCTACTCCCTTTTTATTTCATATGCTCTTGGCAAATTACAGACTCTAGTAGTTCCATAGTACCGCGCACACGGCTTCCTCGATGTTAAACCCTGAAAATGCAGCACATGTCTCATGGCGTTGGCTGGTGCTTCATGTCTCACATTAATAATGCCGCTGCTCTGTGGTGTCATTTCTGCTGTTGAAAAGCCTCCCATAACAAGTGTGGTTAGGATTTTTTTTTAAAGATTTATTTATTTATTATGTACACAGAAGAGGGCGCCAGATCTCATTACAGATGGTTGTGAGCTACCATGTGGGTGCTGGGAATTGAACTCAAGACCTCTGGAAGAGCAGTCAGTGCTCTTAACCTCTGAGCCATCTCTCCACCCCCCTGTGATTATGATTAATATTCACGTAAAATGTCTTCAAATACTGCTAAGTCTAAAACGTGAGTTGATACCTTGTTCCCGTTGTGATCGTTAAACATTTTCGATGACGTTGTCTTGTGGAACTCTTTCCACGTCATGGACGAGGAACGCTCTGGCAGGGTAATGAAAGTGGGTACATTTTTCTGGACCAATTTTCAGTAATAAGCTCCCCTCCTTCCCACATACTTGTGGTTGGGCTTGCTATAAAAGTGGAGCATTTAGGACTGGAGAGGACTCAGGTGGGAAAATGCTGACCACACCGGCAGGAGCTGCCGACGTCCAACGCCAGCACCCATGTAGAGGCTGGCTGTCGGGGTGCACTCTTCCAGTCCTAGTGCATCAGACATGGTGACAAGTGGGTCTGTGGGGCTCACCGGCCCGCCAGCCTTGTCCAGTCAGGAAGTCCCAGGTCTCAGTGAAAAAGTCTGTCTCAAAAAACCATGGTGAGTGGTTCCCAAGGAGCCACAGAATACACACCACACAAACGCACACGTGTGTGCACACACAGAGGACAACATATATATTGAGCTTTTGGAGAATAATTGGGCTCCGATATGTAACTCGTCTTAAAATGTACTTTAGCAAAAGTCAGAGGGAGCAGATAATTAACGTGGCGCTCCTGAGCATCTTTGCCAAGGTGTCGTCTGTTACTATTTTGTCCTTGTGGTTGTTTTTGTGCTTCTACATTCATCCGTGGGAGAGCTCACTCTCTTGCTTTTCCTTTCTCAGGAAAATGATCTTAATCAAGCTAATTAGTATCCTGCAAGCAGCAGAGAGGCGCTACTCAGCCCAAAGCGCTGAGCGCGTCAAGGAGCGCATGCGCCTCTTCCAGACCACTGGGATTGGGTGGAAGGCACTGGGCAGAGAACCTTTTCCTTTTATTATCATTTTACGGTTAACCAGAGAGAGGAAATGGGTGGCACCACCATGTATGCCCTGTAGTAGGCTGCTTCTGCATGCCACCTGCCAATTGTCACTTCCCGGGACTTCCTCGTGCATTTGTCTCCTTGGTCTTTGGAATGGGGCTTTACCTGGCCTCAGTAAAAAGACCATGTGTTCTGGTTTGTTTTTGGTCTCTTTCTTTTATATTCATTTATGTCATATGTCAGCGTTAGACTCAGTACATTTTTGTTTTAGCCTTGGTCTTTGTCACCAAAGGCCCATGGCGTATTTTGGTAGGGAGGGAATCATGTTTATTCAAGCCAGGCCCAGTGGAGGACACAGTGGCTAATCCCTTAAAGCTTTCTCTTCTTGTGGCCCTAGATGTTGCACCCTCTGGAGCTTCCAGTGGAAGAATAACAGCTCCTCTCTCTTAGAGCAGGTTCTTAGAATGCTTCTAAAGTTGTAGTTTTTGCCTAGCAAAATTTCCCCCGACACTTTAGAGACCTTGCTGCGTAGGTATTTTGTGGGTCACAGTCACAAGAACGTCTTAGCACCGGCATTGGCTTTGCTTTTATCACCCCCACATAAATGCACACACGAACAGCAATTAACGTGTAGATCCTAGGAATGTCCCATGTGCTATATCCCATGAATTTGTTGCTTGGTTGTAAAGTTGAGCACCGTGAGATGTGTCAGAATGATTTTTCCCCCCCTCCGTACAGATATCAAGGAGGCCTCTCACTGAGAATTAGAAATTGACCTGAGTTTGAGAAGACCTGCCTGCAGATTATACGCAGAGGTCTTGAATGGTTGGTGGGGAGTGTGGCTCTCTGATTACCCATGGGGCCATCCACGGGAGAAGACTGAGAAGGGCAGCCTGTGGAAGATCGGCTCAGCTGTGTGGTTCTTCCTGTCAGAGCTGAATGAAAGCTGGATGCTTACTGTTCACATTGATGGTGCCCGCCACTGGCCTCCAGCATTCCCTGCCGGAAGAGCTGACGCTGGGCGATCTGGCGGATGAGAGCCATTCAAACGTCCTTGATTGTGTAGTAGTGGTTTCTTCTTTAAAGTTTATGTTCTTCAGGCCATAGGACGAGGAAGTTCAAGGAAGGGAGGCAGGTGGTGACTGCCTGCCTCTGGAAGTAATAGAGGCAGCCGAGGGGCAGGAGGTGGCCGGAGATGGCAGTGAGGGCGTAGAGGAGGCGATTATTCATATGCTCATTAGAGGTAAGGGTCTGGCTCTCCCTTCGCTTCCTCCCTGCAACCGTACCCCCCCCCCCCATACCACACATTTGTTCTTCTGCTTTTATTTTCTTGTAAAGTTTCTAGTCAGGTTTTAAGGTAGATTCACCTAGGAAGGACTAATAAAGACCGTTATAATAAAGTCTTCAGTGTTTGGGTCTTGCTTTCATGTAGTTAAGTGTGCCACATGTGTGCTGTGCCCTCACAGGCTGAAGAGAGTGCTGGATGTCTTGGAACTGGAACCACATGCAGTTGTGAGCTGCCGTGTGGGTGCTGAGACCCAAACCGGGTCCTCTGGAAGAGCGGCCGGTGCTCTTAACCACTGAGACATTTCTGAAGCTCTCAGAGGACAGGTTTATATGGATGCTGTGTAGTACGACAGTTAAGCTGTTTTCTGCAAGCAAGAAGTGAAATTCTCCTGATGTGTATTTGTTTATCTGTGCATTTGTATGTACACGCATGCACACACACACACGCATATGCACACGCACAAATAAACAAATACAGATAGGAGAATTTCATTTTTTTGCTTTGAGAAAATACCTGCATGTGTTCTTCTGTGCATTGGAATAATAACATCATCTCCTTTGTGGATAAAAATGACTG
>CABHPQ010151978.1:0-41692 GCA_902168405.1 Peromyscus aztecus
GTTCAGGTGTGTCATAGTCCTATTACGTCTAGAAGACAGCATTTCACATTTCTCTTCTCCATCTACTGGATTTTACATTCTTTCGGCCTATTCTTTCACAATATTCCTTAAGATTTGTGTGGGAGGAAGTTAATATAGATGATCCATCTACATTTGAACATTCAAAGTCACGTATTCCCAGCACGTTCACCAATTCCCCAGAGGGCTATGACCTCCTTGATCATGGGCTTTTGAGTAGGTTTACAAAACTAGACATTAGACTCTCTTCCAAGGATCAGGTCTCAAATCCAATCAGAAAGTGACTGGTTACTTCCATAACCTTCCCGCCACTATTGTACCAGCGGCCACATCTTTCCTGGAAGGTTGGTATTAAAGCACACTGGGTTCAGTGCTGGGTAAGACTGTTGACTACATGGCATTTTCTCCTCCAGCACCCGGCACAGCACCTACCTCTGGGTACCATGAAAACCAGGGAGAAAGCCTCTGGGTTAGTTTTAAATTGGTTTCTCTATTCTGTAATTGATATTTTATAATAAATAATATGTAGTAAATTGATTTGCTACAACCAAAGTGTATGTTGTCTTCAGTATTTAGTTCTTGCCATCTAGTTATGATGAGCAACCAAAAACAATAGCGATAATGTTGTATTGGTGTTGAGACCTCTGGGGCCTCCCTGACGAATGAATAGCTCATAGGGAAGAATCCCATGTCTGGAAAAGAGAATTTCATGTAATAGTCTATGTGTTCTAGGAGCAGGCTTGTTCCCCCATGCAGGTAACCTCTGTTCAAACTTCCTTTTTGAAATTATACTTTTAATTACCCTACAAACTATTAAGTTTCCATAAGCCTTCTGCATTTATTCTTAATTTTAGTTAACCTATGACCTATTCTCTCTCCCCTCCCATCTCCCTGTCTCCATCCCAGAGGAGACCAGGAAAACGTTAATTAAAATAAAGGATGCATGTAAAGATTATATGGAACCTATACTCTTACAATACAAGTAAAACATACAGCTGGTGGGAGACAGAATATGTATGATATGAAGGAACTGGGAGCAGGGGAATATTACAGGTTAAAATGTTTTTGTTTGCTTATTTGTTTTGAGGCATTTCTAATGATAGCTTCTCAGAAGCAATATTAGCAGAACCAAATGGAGAACAATATCATTAATCATAAACATCATGTGTAGTAGGACAGGCCCATAGGGTCAAGGAAATTGGTGAATTTGCCATAACCAGCTTAAACCAGCCACTTGAGCATGTGCATAAAAAGACTTCCTCGTGAGCCAACCTGGAGCCTGCCTGGGGACCTAACAACAGGTGCTGCTGGAGCTCCTGATTTCACCTAGCCAATGGGAGGCAGCCGCATGTTGCCATCTGAAGGAGACACCACCTCAGTATTGGGAGGAGGGTATATAAGGCTTTCCCCATTACTGAATAAGTGAGTCTGCTGGGTTTTTGTTTGTTTGTTTGCTTGTTTTGGTTTTTTTGCCTGACTCCTGGTGTCTGTGTTGTTGACTGCATGCCTTCTGACCCCCTCCCCAAAGGGAGCTGTTAGGACCCAGCAATAATCATGTACTTAAAATATTTTTCAGAACATACGACAACTACCTGTAGTGGTTTGAATGTAATTGGCCCCCATAATCTCATAGGGAGTGGCACTATTAGGAGGTGTGGCTTTGTGGGAGTGGATATGGCCTTGCTGGAGGAAGTGTGTCACTCTGGGGGTAGTCTTTGAGTTTTCCTATGCTCAGAATACCACCCAGTGAGTCAGTAGACTTCCTGTTGTCTGCAAGATGTAGGACTCTCAGTTTCTCCAGCAATATGTCCACCTGGATGCTGGCATCCCCATCATGATGATAATGGACCGAATTTCTGAAACTATGAGCAAGTCAGGAAGCAGCTCCTGTCCATGGCCTCTGCATCAGTTCCTGCCTCTGGGATTCTGCCCTGTTTAAGTTCCTGTCTTAACTTCTCTCAGTGATGAAAAGCAATGTTGAAGTGTAAACTAAGTAAATCCTTTCCTCCCCAACCTTCATTTTGGTCATGGTGTTTTGTCACAGCAATAGAAACCCTAACTAAGATACTTCCTCAGCACATTCTTGATATCAAAATTTTCTTATGCTGATTACTCCTAAATCTATCTAAAAATTCACCTGCTCCCCTGTGATCCAGTTGGAATATAAACTTACTGATGAATATGCATGGATATTTCACACCTATTTCAAAATTAGTACATCTGTAAAAGCAGGTTGACTATCTAACAAACTACCCTAAGATTTAGTGGCTCAAAACAATAAGTGTTAAAAGTACATAGTTATGTGGGTTGGCAATTTGGGGTGGGCTCAGTTGGGTGTTTCTCCTGGTGTTTGCTAAATTAACTCATGAGTTTGTGGCCAGGGTCTGGTTGGGAAGGACAGACTCAGTCAAAATGATTTGTCTCTCTTCCATTTAGACTTTTTCTTGCTGTAGGCAAGCTCAGAGTTTCTCACATGGTAGCTTCATGGGGGTGTGGGATGTTCAGGACTTTTTGAGGCCTAAACTTAAAACTGGCAAGGCATGGATTCTAGGAGTTAGAAAAGAGGAAGTGAACAGATTCCATATTAAATAAAGATTTGGGCCTGGATCAGCCAGCTAGTCTTTACCTATCATGTTAAGTTTTATACCAACTTTTGATTGCTATGTAAATATTATCACAAATTTAGCAGTATCTTTTAAAAACGCTCAGTTACTATCTCACAGTTTGTGTACATCAGAAGTCCACATATAAGCTAGGCATGGTGGCACATGTTCATCATCTCAAAAGTTGGGAGGCTAAGGCAGGGGGATTTCTGTAAGTTCAAGGTCAAAGCTACATAGCGAATTCAAGTCCAGCTTGAGATACATAATAAAGGTTGGGTCTCATCCACCCACAAGAAATATGTCTAAGTCTAGATATAATTTTTTGTTCGGAGTTTCACAGGGCCGAAATCAAAAGAGATATATTGTTCCTTTCTGGACCTTAGAGTCTTTCACCAGGGCATGTGGCCACAAGCAGAGTTTAATTCTTTGTCTTTGTAAAACCTCAGTCTCTGTTTTCTCACCAACTACCAATGGGGGCCACTTTTGGGGCCAAAGGTCACCTGCTGGTCTTCTACAAGGTCATCTCCACAAACTTTCAGACAAACAGGACACATCTGACTGACTTCCATTCTTTCTTGACCCTAGCATGCTAAGACAGTCTTCTATACACCATAAACACAGATGTGACCTTACAATCATCATTTGATACATAATCCATATGACCATCAAAATAAAGTTAGACTTTTGAATGATAGATGATCCTGATGAAGATATGAAAAAATGACCCACAAAATAGACTATTTAGAAACACACCTCTCTCTCTCTCTCTCTCTCTCTCTCTCTCTCTCTGTGTGTGTGTGTGTGTGTGTGTGTGTGTGTGTGTGTGTGTGCAGGCATGAGTGTATCAAAGTGTACATGTGGAGATGAGAAGATAGAACTTCTGTTCTCTTTTTCCACTGTGGGTTCTGAGACTCAAACTCAGGTTTTCAGGCTTGCTTAGGATCACTTTTATCCAATACTCTCAACGATCCTGGACATCTCTGAGTATAGATCACTTCTTTAAATTGTCAAAGCATCCAAACCAGGATTCCATGCTTGTTGAAGCAAATGCATGTTGAGTAGACACATTGAAAGGCTCCTCAGCAATCTTGGGTTTGCAAGGTTATTTCTGAGAGTGAAGAAGGAGAGTTGATTGTGGAAAAATATTTTTTAATGTACTTTATTTAAATCAAACTACTGAAGTAAAGTGTCTTGTTAACTCTACACAAGAGGTAGAGTTCAATACACTATTTTAAATGCTTTTGAGAGTTTCAAATATTCCTTAATTAAACTAAGTTTGGAAAAGGTCATCAACATTTCTGACTGATGCAAATAAAGGAGAAAAAAAACACAAAATCTTCTGAATCACAATAAAGTAATTAGCTATTGCTTTGTTACCTATTAAAATATTTTTGGCTCTATGAAATGAATAATTTGTATTTTAAATTTGGTTTGTACATTTGGGAAGAGAGATTGGCAAGAATTTTATTTATAAATAGTACTGATATTCTGGAAGCATCAGTAGTAAATATGCAAAAAGGGGCGGCACCAGTTAGCCCTACTTGGCCATTGTTACCTGTCTTTCTTCCAATGGCCCAGGTAATTCTTGGTATTATCACCACTTTATTTACTTTGGCTACCAGGAAACTCAGCACTGACTTTGACGCGGTATGGAAAACTTTGACACCTTTCGTGTGGATTGAGTTCCAGCTTCTGCTGATTGGAAAGTGATGCCTTTCCACTTCTATCAAATTCATCAGGCCAAGCATGCCACTGCCCCTGTAAAAGGAAATCCTACTGAAGTTTTCATTAACAAGTAATCGGTGGGATCCACAGAGCCATGTTGAGAAACACGCTGGGCATGGTTTCTGGGCTACATACAAGAGGCAGATGAGCTGGTGGGATGGGACTAGGTCAAAGTGGTTTGGGCAAATGCACTCCTAACATATAAAAGAAATGATGGGCAGTTAATAGGAACTGAGCTTAGTGTCTCTGCCCCTTCCCCCCTTACCCTTTGTCACATTCATTTTGATAGCTACCATTTCTTGATTAGACTATTTCCTTGAGCCCCTAAGACTGGATGGAATACAGACCAAGTCCTTTGCATGCCACAGACTCATGATCTAGTCTCTAGAACTCCAACTTCATTAACTCCACGTATCCATGCACACCACTGCAGCCTCTGATGGCACCATCCTCACTTGAGAAAATACCACCTGTTCTTCAATACCCAGCCCATCCTAGTTTCAGGAAGTCTTCTCAGATCTGCCCGTGAGCTTGGTGCTTTTCTTCTCTGGTTCCCTGACTTCCACTGCATGCTGCTCTACAGCACTCACCATGCAGAGCTCTATATGCGTGCTTACTTGCTTCGTGTTTCCTAGTCTGCTCAGGCTGCTGAATTACTGGGTGAAACTGTAAGGAGAAAGAGGCTAATGGACCTTTGGAGTCCTCAGGCTGGGAGGGAGCAGGCTTGCAGCCATCTGGCATCCCAAGATAGCTACGTTCGTGGAATTTGGCCTGACTTGTCATTTTTGTTGAGAAACAGACTGGGGAAAATGTGGAGCAAGTGAAATTTGTGCAGCGTATTTTCCCTTTCTCTGGCCTTCCAGCCAGTTACCCTAGTATCCTAAAAGCAAAGATATACTAAAGTAAGGGTGACGGTGTTACCACATCCAGAGACCCTGAACCCTGAAGGAATTTCATCTAAGCAATGCTTAGCCCCAAGGAAAACACATTTTTTACTGTGATTTGGGGAAGGCAACCAAGAAAGGTATTTGGGGTTCAAGCCCTTCCACATCTTTTAATTCACATCAAATTAAAGAACCCCACTATCTTGTGTACAAAAGTGTCCCCCTCAGTCTGGGGAGCTGAGTGGAGGGTCACATGATTTGAGTTCTCATCTCTTAAGCTACAGTTCTCAGAATGTGGTCATGTCTGGAGACATTTTTCATTGTCATAACTAAGGGAGGTAAAGGACGTTAAATTGCTCAGTATTTTACAATGAATAGAATGAACCCAGCCCCCAACAAATACCTTGTACCCCAAATGTTAGAAACATTAAGATTGAGAGCCCCTGGTTGAATGCAAGTGAAGTATAATATTGGGCATTTAGAATATGTTAATTTTTTAGATAAAAATAATAATTTCTATATACTGTGGGATTCTTCAAATGTGTGTCGCGCGGCCCTCATTTTGTGAACAATTACATTGACTTTGGGAGGGAAATACCAATTCCAACCAAACTACTTACATATTTAATCTATTACTACTTTTCAGTAAATAAGGGCATTCACAATAATGCTACAATGTACCTAATGGTTTAAATTTTCTCAAGTTGTAGTTTTTCTCTAAACAGTTTGTAATATCTCGGTTGATTGTTCTTTTCCCCTCCAGTAAGAAAACATGCTTTCTATTTTTGTTAAAAATGTCTTAACAAAATGGAAGGCATTCAATTGTAAAGGGTTTAATATTTTCAAGTAAAACTTTATGGTTTACATTTTAAGGATAGATCATTTTGTAATTGTTGGTGAGGGCAGTGGGGAGCTAGTTGGAGCAGCTAGCATGCATCACAGGAAGGTAGAAGGTGCTCCAGAGAGAGGAATCCTGGAATAGGAGGCAAGAGGCTTTTCTCTTAATCTGGTGGTCTTCAAAACGTGTTCCCTGGAACCACGAGGATTTTACATGAGCGTCTATGAGCCCTATTGGCCTCCCATATTCTAGAGCTGCAGCCCAACCAGCCCCCACTCCACCCGCCAGATGCAAGTGCACATGGCAGTGTGGGAGCCACAGATCAAAATTAACTACTTCTGCTCCCCAACAGAGCTAGTCAGTCACCTTCTCAGAACCTTGGGATTTTTATACCTTTACCTTTTTGAATGAAAAAAAAAAGCAAAGGATTTGAATATAAACGCTTTTCAAATTGAAAAGCGTAATAGAATGCTATGAATCAATGGCTAAATAGATTGAGTGCAGTGGAAGACCAAAGGCTTGGCTTCACTTTCAGTCAGTGCTTAAATTCTCCTGCCATTAATCCCGAAGCAGAGCTGTCTATCCCAGGGCATGTGGTTTAGTCTGTTTACCAATCAGAGTTCATGGAAATGACTCTGTTTACTAAGGTAAGCAAGAAAACCTGCAACCCTTGCAGAAAAAGGCACCCCCAGACACTGAATGAATGTTTGCATCCTGGTGTAATTGTGTCTCGATGTGCTGGGGCTGTGTTGATAAGGATTGTACACTGAACTTCAGTTTCACTGATAAAGTCCCCAAACACACTGTGGCGATGGCATTTCTTTCTAGTCAATTGCCTGTTACCTTGGAAAAGGGGAAAAGGAAGAAATAACCTCTCAAGTACTAATTTCTAAATCAATTTCCTATGCTCTTACTTCTGTCTCCATCGCTGAGCTGCCTTGGAGGCAAATGCTCTCAGAATAGCCCAAGTTGTAGAAGCACAGTTGAGCCTTGAGTCATTATTAAGTGATGCTTTATTAAGACACACAGTCATCTTAAGGATCAATTTTACCGCCAACCTGAAGTTCCAAGAGGATCTTACGAGAGTATTTGCCTCAAAAACACAGCTGAGCAAAGCCTCTACACGGATGTTAAGAGTTGTGAATTATTTTCATTCCTCTGGCCCATGATGCTAAAAGGGCAGCTTAGAAGAACATCTGACACTGAAGTAAATAAACTCTTTATAAATGTGGCTTCTAGCTAGAACACATAGAAAAGTTAATGAATTTTTTCACAAATGATTCTGACCTCAGAACCCACCTGTGAAAATACTCTCATTTCCCATCTTCGAGAACTGCTTTGAGAATAAATTAAATAATAAGTTAAGAAGCTATTTGCAATATGTTGGGGAGTTCTTGTAATGGTTGGCATACTAAGGGGTTATTTTAAAAGGATCCATCAGTATCCAAGAACAGGTCAAACGTACAGGCTGCCTTTGTAAACTGACAAGGACATCTTCCAATTCTACTCACTGTATTCAGATTTTTCTGGTGTGAATGGATTTACTTTCAGAAACCATGAGCATGGGGAAAAGTTTCTCCAGAAACTATGAAACTTTTGGTCTAGGAAATTTGGGGATCAACGTTAATACGATTTCAATCATAGAAGGCTCTGGATTTGGTATTTGGGTTATAAAAGAACATCTGTGGAACAATCGATCAGCCTGTGGGCATATCAATGCCTACTGATAAGGACAGCCAAAGGGAGAAAATTTGGATTGCCCAAATGGGGGTGCTGACAAGGGTGTCCTTCACCTCCTGAAACGTACCTGCACTTGCCAAGATCTCTCAGGAATTCCTAGAAAAGTTTAGCTGTTCAGAGGCATGGAGGTGTGCCCTTCTCTTCTCTCCTCTCCAAATCTCTAATGCCAGAAGTGTTAGGCACAAAAACAGTGATGATGCAGCCAGGGTTTGACCTTTGCCAAAGAGTACTCCCATCAATTCAATAATAGCATATGCTTTGTGTAGGTACGGGCCACACACGTAGACCCAGCAACCCAGGTGACTTTGTACCTGCCACTGCTGAGATGTCCCCTCTTGTAGGATCAACATTTACCTGCTCTGGTCTTCACTATATGGGAAGACATTTTGATCCATATAACACAGTTGGGAATAATATTCAAGAAAACTAAACTGGTTTGGTTAAGATCATACTGCTGGTATGAGTCTGGCTTCAAAGCCAAGCTTACCTAACCCTTAACCAGATATCATGTTCACAATACCATGTTGTCCCCAACTCAATTTGGTCCTTCTTGCCTGAGACTTGTGAACTCTTAAATATTCACTGAATGATGAGGCTGTAGATCCAAAATAACTCTGCATTTAATTTTTCTTAAAAATGGCTGCCATCATGGACAGGTGACAGGCTCAGTGGCAGACTTTTTGTTTGGGTTTCTTTGTTTCTCCCTCACAACAATCCAAGGTAGCTGCTATTCTTCCTTGTTTATTCTGCCTCTGCAGGCAAGGGAACAAATTGTAGAGTTAAGGAAATGGAAAAGGAGGACTCAAATTCTTCAATTTTATATGCATATTTGTCATCTATCATGAGTGGTCTATGTGGATAAATAATGCAAGTTGAAAGTTACGTTAAGAATAGAAAACAGGACCCTAAGAAAGACACAGGGATCACCCAATGACAGAGAAATGGATGAGATCTACATGAACAACCTGGACGTGAGTGGGGGTAATGAAGGGCAAGGGTCGAGGGAAAGAGAGCTTAGGGGAGCGGGAGATCCCAGCTGAATCAAGAACAGAGAGGGAGAACAAGAAATAAGAGACCATGATAAATGAAGACCACATGAGAATAGGAAGAAGCAAAGTGCTAGAGAGGTCCCCAGAAATCCACAAAGATACCTCCACAATAGACTACTGGCAATGGTTGAGAGAAAGCCCGAACTGATCTACTCTGGTGATAGGATGGCCAAACACCCTAATTGTCATGCTAGAAATCTCATCCAATGACACAAGGAACCGGATGCAGAGATCCAATGCCAGGCCCCAGGTGGAGCTCCAGGAGTCCAATTGGCAAGAAAGAGGAGGGTTTGTATGAGCAAGAATTGTTGAGACCAAGATTGGAAAAAGCACAGGGACAAATAGCCAAACAAATGGAAACACATGAACTATGAACCAATAGCTGAGGAGCCCCCATCTGGATCAGGCTCTCTGGATAAGTGAGACAGTTGATTAGCTTGAACTGTTTGGGAGGCATCCAGGCATGGGGACCAGGACCTGTCCTCAGTGCATGTGCTGGCTGTTTGGAACCTGGGGCTTATACAGGGACACTTGGCTCAGCCTGGGAGGAGGGGACTGGACCTGCCTGGACTGAATCTACCAGGTTGAACTCAATCCCCAGGGGAGTCTTTGCCCTGGAGGAGATGGGAATGGAGGGTGGGTTGGGGGGAAGGGGGGGGAATGGGGAGGACAGGGGAATCAGTGGCTGATACGTAAAATTAAATTAAATTATAAGATAAAATTTTAAAAAAAGAATAGGAACATCAGGGAAGTGGGTAGAACTGCTGTGGGTGGCATCATCTCTCCTTTCAGCAATGAATAATTTCTAGTCAATGCTGAGATCAAACAGGTTTGTTTGGTCTTCAGAATAGTCTGCATGCTTGCATATCTTACACTCTAAGACAAAACAGAAGCTGAGATGACCTAAAGGGCTTGATTTAACCTTATAGGAATTTATTTATAAACACAATTATGGATTAGTATTTGTTTCCTTCAGCTAAGTTTTAGAAAGGCAGCCTAGGGACAGCTTTGATTCGTAGATTAAAACCTTGGCCTTTCAAATCTTTACTTCCTAGCTGATTAGCCTTGTGATCTTGGAAAACATAAGTTCATTGTCCTTGTGTATCAAATGAACCTGCCTGCTGTGTTATTGCTGAACTGGCCATCAGAGGACAGAGAAATGTTACATTCTTTGGTGTCCTTAGATTTGTGATTTGGGGGTATAAATTTATGATGGTAAAAAGACTATTTTCTTAGCCCCAGAGCTTTGGAGGAATTCGTGTCTAGGCACAAATGTTTCACTGACCTTGTCATCACAATGATTGTATATGACGCCTCCTCCACCTTTGACTGTGAAAATCTAGACAACACACATCATGACTCATCTCCTTCTCCTTCTATCCACTGTCTGACACATAAAAGGAGGCACTTAGGAGATATTCTGAAGGATGGATGTATAGGTGGATGTAACTGTCTTTCAGAAAATAAGAACGTGAAGAAAAGTGATCCTGGAAGTTCCTCCACAGCTCCCATGACACACTCAATGGCCCGGGAAGCATCAGCAGTCAGTGCTGGCCCCAAGTCAAATATGTGTTCTTTGTGAATTTTCTGGCTTCCTTTTCCCTGGACACATTATTACTCTGCAAATATATTGAACTGAGAAAACGCTAGCTTCTAACATTCATGAGTTATACCTTAAATTTATTAACGTAAGGAAATCATTTACATTTTTATGATTTAAATGTATACATTCCTGAAGTTTTGATCCTGGGATCACCCATAAAATGTGTGGTTACATTCCCCAATTTGTCTCAAAGTTCCAATTTTTATCTACTATTCTAGAGTAAGTTTTACTTATTTTTTTTTTTTGAGGCAGGGTTTCTCTGTGTAGCCCTGGCTGTCTTGAAACTAACTCTGTAGATCAGGCTGCCCTTAAACTCAAAGATCTACCTGCCTCTTCCTCCCAAGTGCAGTGACTAAAGGTGCGTGCCGCCACCACCCGGCTCTAGAGTAATTGTTACTAAGTGCCCTTATGAAAAGTCTTCTGCTTTATCAAAATTTATAGGCATGTCTAACTGGCCTGAACCTTCCTCTCTTCCCAGCTCCAAGAGGAGAAGTACAGATCAATGGTTGAGAAGATGGACTTTGGGGACCTACAGCTACTGTAGATACTGAGCCTTTCACTAGCCAGCTATGTATTCTTGGACAAATTACTCATCTTTACTATTAATAACTGCTGACATTCAAACAGGATTGATAAATGTCCATCCCACTGGTCACTGTGATCGTTGAGACACATATGAAGAGAGGGTGCAACACTCCCTCAATGCACGTGTGAGAGGTTGTAAATGCAGTTTTCCCACTCACGTGTGTCCCTCTCCGTAGCAGCACACACTTGTAAGTGTGGATGGCTGTGCCTTTCAGAATAGATACCAGGGTGGCAGGAAACTGTATGGTGACAACTAGTCTTTTAAGTCATAATGAACTGTGAGCTACAAGATGCAGAAAACGTCAGAGAACAGAATCTTGTCCAACGTCTGTCTTTGTAGCAGACAGCTGCACGTTCTTTGAGATATGAAGTTATAACGTGGTCTCTATTTTTGCTTAACCTTTTAAAACTCATCTGCTTAATTCATGCCTAGCTTAATATCTGGAGTAGTGAAGACACTGAATAAATACTAGCTGAAAGGATAAGCGAATTGCTAGAGGAATAGCACAATTCTCGTGTGTGAGTACACTCACATAGAATCGCCATTTTTGACCTTTCACCCCAAGCCAGCACCACTGTTCATGATGTGAAGAGATAGGCAATTGATTTTGCCACCTTAATCCAAACTTGACCTTTGGCCCTGTTGTTGATAGATGACCCATGGTGTGGTGGCACAGCCCCGGACTTTTTTTTTTCTACTTCTGAGAAAATCTGATCGAGCCACTGACTTGTGAACCGAGGGTCCTATTGGTACTAGAGGTCTGTGATAAAGGGATGATAGAGAAGGGAAAACGCCACCGTCAGCTAACACAACTATTTCTCTGGCCCAGCACAGTATATACACATGTGACACAAATCTGACCAAGAGCAAGATCCTGGGTGGAAAGTTGAGTCCCAGAGACAGGCAAAGCTCACTCCTGGGACAGTGGGGTATGTCAGGAATGGAGTGCCGCAGGGGTAGAATAGGAGCCCTGGAGAGGGTCGCTCATTCTGTATGTGAGCATTGCAGAAGGTCTCAGGGAGGCGGGAGGACTTGAATGGGGTTTGAAAAGTGGATTTGCAGAGTGAATGAGCAGAAAGCTCATGTGCATATGTGAGAATTCTCCATTTTCAGAGGGATGTGAGGGACAGTGTTGACCGTCGGGAAGGTGGTCAAGAGCCTTTTGGAGATACGTGTTTGAATCCTCACTACTAGAGACAAGACAATGAGAGATACCAATACCTTACTGTAACAGTTCCCAAGGCCTCACTTTTCTAATCAGTACTACAGGGATAATAAAAATACAATACCATTGGTTATTTTAAGAATTAAATAAGATGAATAGCAGCTACTTCTAACTTATTCTTACTATAACGATCATTATTACTATAAAATCCACAAGGATGATGATGATAATTATAATCACTGCTCTATTACTAATGCTACAGTACTAATTATTATATTATACTAACTAATAACATTATAATATTTATTAAATTGTTTTATAGAAGAAGCCTGGGCTTGATATAGTTGGCTGTTCACAGACTGACAGAGTTTAGAATGAGCGATGCATTCTCAGAATGAATGCTTTATATCAAAACCTCAGTGAACATTTATGCTTCAGAAGCAAGTAGCACATTGAATAATTGTGCTGGGGTCAAAACCGAAATCTCCTAGGACACTCAGTCAGACCAAAATTTTAAGTCAGTTAAAATGCATGGAGTCTAGACTTACTTACATCCTGCTTTCAAATCATTTCTGTGCGTCTTTTATCATATTTAGACAGAGATCAGAACTAATTAATCTTCAAAGAAGTGAAAATAATCTCTTCCTGAATTTAATTATGGAAATAAAAGATGAATTCTCACTTGAAAATGGCTAGAGATGGTTCTTTGCCAAAGAAGGAGGACAAAGTATCCGGGGGAGGCGTGAGGAGTAGACTTGGCCCCAGGGTGCAGGCTGAGCCGGCCTCCTTTGCGGCTTTATAATAAAGCACGTCTTAAAATACACTGAGCAGGAGAAGACTGGGTCTCTGGAGCGTCCCTGAGGTCCAGGAACGCTGTGATGCCTCACATTGGCACATCCTCTGTCTGATGCATCTTTAGCCTGTACCCAGAGATGAACAGCTAGGACTGGACAATATGCAAGGAAGAAAAAGATCTTCATCTGCCATGAGGTATCACTGGCCAGTTGTCTCCGGAGACCTTGTGCCATTGAGTCTCTCGTGCTATATTGATCACAATACCTGATCCTCAGCTCAATCCCTGTTAGGTATTTCATAAGGATGGAGCGTGACCCAAATGACCATTGTCAGGACTGAATACTCCCAGCAGTAGAAATCTGATACAAGCTAGATAAAAAACCCGACACTGCAACTTTCTGTAATTTCTTTTTTCTTTTTGAGGACATAGTTTTTGGTTTACAAATGATTTTTTTTTTCAGCACATTTGGCAGGAATGTCAAATGGTTGATACTGGGCCAATAAAAATAACTCAATCTCCCTGTTGGGGAAATGAACCACGTCACCCAGATGACAGGTGGGGATACTAACCACTATACTAAGGAGGAGCTGTTTAGCACCCCTTGCGCATCTTATTCTTTTTTGGGGGGAGGAGGGTGAGACTGGGTTTCTCTGTTTGGCCCTGGCTGTCCTGGAACTCACTATGTAGACCAGGCTGGCCTCAAACTCAGAGATCCACCCTACCTCTGCCCTCCAAGTGCTAGGAATAAAGGCGTGCAACACCATTGCCAGGATCTTTTTGTGACTTTAATATCTATATTACTATATTTTACTGCCCAAGTAATTTACATTTTAATTCAGTAGAAATCTGAACAACGCATGTATTTGAACAAGAAGTTTTAAGAGAAATTTAGATGGAAATTATCCTACCATGAAAAGATTCAATTCTGTACTTTTGGCAAAACTGGTGAACTCTGGGCCAAATGGATAGAAAAATGGGAACTTTTATAAATTATGAAGACTGGCCAAACCACACAGATGACAGATTTTAAAAAAATTCTCATTGAAAAAAATCCATCATTTATCTGCTTCTTGGGTATAGATTCATCCCCATGTCTACTAGAGGTGCACCATAACTTGAAGTTGCTGTCTTTTTTCTATTGTGTGGAAAATTTCTGGCTTCTTTGTCAAAGATCGGGTGTCCATAGGTGTGTGGACTTACGTCTGAGTCTTCAATTCCATTCTACTGCCAACCTGTCTGTTTTTATTCCAATACAAAGTGGTCTTTATTATTATAGCTCTGTAGCACAGCGTCAAAACCAGGATGGTGATATCTCTGGATGTTCTTTTATTGCACAGGATTGTTTCAGCTATCCTGGGTTTTTCTGTTTTTCCATATGAAGTTGAGTATTGTCCTTTCAAGGTCTGTAAAGAATTGTGTTGGAATTTTGATGGGGATCAAGTTGAACCTGTAGATTGTTTTTGGTAGGATGGCCATTTTTTACTATGTTGATCCTTATGCATCTGAGAGCATGGGAGATCTTTCCATCTTCTGAAACCTTCTTCTGTTTCTTTCTTCAAAGACTTGAAGCTTTTGCCATACAAATCTTTCACTTGTTTGGTTAGTTACTTCAAGTTATTTTATTTTATGTGTGGCTGTTGTGAAGGATGTTGTTTTCCTGATTTGTTTTTCATCCCATACGTCATTTGTGTATAGAAGGGCTACTTTTTATTTTTTTTTAGTTAATCTTGTATTCAGCCACTTCACTAAAGGTGTTTATCAGCTGTAGAAGTTCCAGGTAGAATCTCTGGTGCATGAGCGGGCTTTTTGGAGCCCACTACCTATGATGGGACACCTCGTGCAGCCTTGAGGCAGGGGAAGGGGCTTGGACTTGCCTCTACTGAATGTGCCTCCCCATGGGAGGCCTTGTCTCCTTGTGGGTGGGAGTGGAGGGGTGGGTTGGGAGGGGGAGGCTGGGGGGGGCAGGAGGAGGGAAGAGGGGAATCTTTGATTGGTGTGTAAAATGAATGAAAAAATTTTCTTAATTAAAAAAAAACAAAGAAGTTCCAGGTAGAATTTTTTGGGTCTTATGTATACTGTCATATGATCTTCAAATAATGATACTTTGACTTCTTCCTTTCCAATTTGTATCCCCTTGATCTTCTTCAAATGTCTTATTGCTCCTACTCAAACTTCAATAATGATATTGAATAGATATGGAGAGAGTGGACAGCCTTGTCTTGTTCCTGAATTTAGTGGAATTGCTTTGAGTTTCTCTCCATTTAATTTGATATTGGCTATCAGCTTGCTGTAAATGGCTTTTATTATATTTAGGTATGTCCCTGTGTCCATAATTTCTCCAACACTTTTATCATGAAGGAGTGTTGGACTTTGTCAAAGACCTTTTCAGCATCTAATGAGGTGATCATGTGGTTTTTTTCTATCAGCTTGTTTATAGGTAGATTACATTGATTGATTTTTGTATGTTGAATCATCCCTGCATCTCCAGCATAAAGCCTACTTAATCATGGTGGATGATCTTGATGTGTTCTTGGATTCAGTTTGTGAGTATTTTATTGAGTATTTTTGCATCTATGTTCACGAGGAAAATTGGTCTGTTAATCTCTTTCTTTGCTGAATCTCTGTGTGGTTTCAATATCAGGATGACTGTGGCCTCATAAAATGAATTTTGCAGTGTTCCTTCTGTTTCTATTTTATAGAATAATTTGAGGAGTATTGGTATTACCTCTTCTTTGAAAATCTGGTAGAATTCTGCACTGAAACCATCTGGCTCTGGGCTTTTTCTGTTTGGGAGACTTTTAATGGCTGCTTCTATTTCCTTAGAGGTTATAGGTCTATTTAAATTATTTATCTGACCTTGATTTGACTTTAGTAAGAGATATCTCTAGAAAATTGTCCATTTCTTTCAGATTTTCCAATTTTGTGAAGTACAGGTTTTTGAAGCATGACCTAATGATTCTTTGAATTTCCTCAGTATCTATTGTTTTATCTTTCTTTTTGTTTATAATTTTGTTAATTTGGATATTCTCTTTCTGCCTTTTGGTTAGTTTGAATAAGAGTTTGTCTATCTTGTTGATTTTCTCAAAGTACCAATTCTTTGTTTCATCTATTCTTTGTATTGTTCTCTTTATTTCTATTTTATTGATTTCAGCTCTCAGTTTGATTATTTCCTGCTGTCTACTTCTCTTGGGTGTGTTTGTTTCTTTTTGTTCTAGAGCTTTCAGATGTTCTGTTAAGTTGCTAGTATGAGATCTCTCCAAACTCTTCATGAGGGCACTTAGTGCTATGAACTTTCCTCTTAGCATCATTTTCATTGAGTTTGGGTATGTTGTGCATTCATTTTCATTGAATTCTAGGAAGACTTTAATTTCTTTCTTTACTTCTTCCTTGATCAGTAGAGAATATTTTTCAGTTTCCATAAGTTTGTAGACTTGCTGTGATTTCTGTTGTTGTTGATATTCAGCTTTAATTCATGATAGTCTGATAGGACAGGGGTTATTTCATTTTTTTTTTTGTATCTGTTGAGACTTCCTTTGTGACAGATTATGTGGTCAATTTTGGAGAATATTCTGTGAGGTGCTAAGAATAAGATCTATTCTTTTGTGTTTGGGTGAAATATCCTATAGATATCTGTTAGATCCATTTGAGTCATAACATCTGTTAGCTCCATTATTTCTCTGTTTAGTTTTTGTCTGGATGACCTGTCCATTTGTGAGAGTGGGGTATTGAAGTCCCCTACTATCAGTGTGTGAGGGTAGATGTGTGGTTTAAGGTTTTGTAGTGTTTCTTTTACAAATGTGGGTGCCCTTGCATTTGGGACATAGATGTTAAAAATCAGAAGATCATCTTGGTGAGTCTTTCCTTTGATGAGTACCAAGTATCCTTCCCTGTATCTTTTGATTAATTTTGGCTTGAAGTATATTTTGTTAGATATTAGAATGGATACATCAACTTGTTTCTTAGGTCCATTTGCTTGGAAAATCTTTTTTCCAGCCCTTTACTCTGAGGTAATATCTGTCTTTGATGTTGAGGTGTGTTTCTTGCATGCAGCGGAAGGATGGATCCTGTTTCTGTACTCATTTTGGTTAGTCTCTGTCTCTTTACTGGAGAAATGAATCCATTGATACTGAAAGATATCAATAACTAATGATTGTTAATTCCTGTTATTTTGGTGCTGGCTGTGGTATAGCATGAATCTTAAAAGTTCTTATTAATAAAATCAAACCTGGAGACAGGTATTGGGGTGAATGCTGGAAGATCAGAGAAGCAGAACAAACCACAGCAACCTCATCTCGCCAGTTCCTCAGCTGATCCTGTTTCCTCAGACTGGAAGCCTCTGAGTCTTCATCCAGAATGAATCTCAGCTGAACTGCTGCTCCAAAGCCTGAAACCTTAACCAGCTAAAAGCTTCTAGTTTCTGGTCTTCACACCTTATAATATATATCTTTCTGTTTTTGCCATTACTCCCTGAGATTAAAGGCGTGAGTCACCATGCCTGGCTGTTTCCAATGTGGCCTTGAACTCACAGAAATCCAGAGGGATTTTTACCTCTGGAGTGCTAGGATTAAAGGTGTGAGTGCCACCATTTTCTAGCCTTTGTATCTAGTGGCTGTCCTGTCTCTGACCCCAGATAAGTTTATTAGGGTGCACAATATTTTGGGGAACACAATACCACCACATTGTGGTGGTGGTAGTGTGTATCTGTGTTTCCCTTCTTTTGGTTTTGCTAGTGTGAGATTATTTTCTATGTTTTCACAGGTGTAGTTAACCTTCTTGAGTTGAAGTTTTTCTCCTAGTATCTTCTATAGGGCTGGATTTCTGGGTATATATTGTTTAAATTTGACTTTATCATGGAATATCTTGTTTTCTCTATCTATGGTGACTGAAAGTTTTTCTGAGTCTAGTAAACTGGGTTAGCATCTGTGGTCTCTTAGCACCTGCAGATAATCTGTCCAGGACCTTCTAGTTCTTAGGATCTCCATTGAGAAGTCAGGTGTAATTCTAATAGATCTCCTTTGTATGTTACTTGGCCTTTTTCCTTTGTAGTTTTTAATATTTTTTCTTTGCTCTGTATGTTTAGGGTTTGATTATTATTTGGCAAGGAGTCTTTCTTTTCTGGTCTGCAAGCTTCTTGTATCTTTAAAATAAGCATGTCTGTCATTAGCTTAGAAAAATCTTCTCCGATGATTTTGTTAAAAATATTTTCTGGGCCTTTGAGCTAGGTTTCTTCTCCTTTTATTCCTACTTTTCTTAGGTTTTGTCTTTTTGTAGTGCCATAGATTTTTCTGGATGTTTTGTGTCAGGAGTTTTTTAGATTTAAACTTTTCTTTGACTAATGGATTTAGTTCTTCTATCATATTTTCTACCTCTGAGATTCTCTTTTCTATCCCTTTTTTCTGTTGGTGATGCTTGCATCTGTAGTTCCTGTTCACTTACCTAGATTTTCCATCTCCAGGATAAACTCAGTTTGTGTTTTCTTTATTGATTCTATTTCCATTTTCAGGTTTTGAAGTGGTTTTATTCATTTCCTTCACCTGTTAGGTTTTTTTCTGGACTTTCTTTATGGGATTTACTCATTTCTTCCAATTTTTGTTTGTCTTTTCTGCAATTTCTTTAAGGAATTTATTCATTTCCTCTTTAAGGACCTCTATCATCTTCATAAAGTTGGTTTTAAGGCCATTTTCTTTTGCTTCAACTTTGTTCAAATGCTCAGGTATTGCTTTAGTAGGATAGCTGGACTGTGGTGGTGCCATATTGCCCTAGCCATTGTTGGCTATGTTCTTAAGCTGTCAGTCTTCTCATTAATCTGCCTTCACTGCCCTGTCTTTGATCCTAGGTGTGTGCTATAGTCCCAGAGGCTGTGCTAGAAGATCAGCACAGCTGTGGACAGAGCAGGCAATGGAGAGAGAGGCAAGTCTGAAACAAGACCCTCAGGAGTACCGGTGACTCATGGACAGGGCCATGAGCAGTTACGGAAGAACTGCTACTGACTTTCAGTCTTTCTTTGGGGTTCCAGTGTCTCATGCTTTGAGTGGCACCAGGTGTAAACTCCATAACCTGCCCAGAGCTGAGGCAAGTGGAATTAAAGATAGGAAGGTTAGAAAAGAGATACCCATGAGTGAGGGGAGTTTTCCTGGGACTTACGCCCATAATTATTCTACTCACCTCTTCCCAAACCATAAATCAATCAATCAGAGTATTTATTTAATCAGAATTTTTCCTAAACTGTTTCACATCCGCCTTCAGAAAACCTCACTAGGAGTTCAAAGCATTCTGTCAATATTAAACAGTTTTTTCTCTTGCTCTCCTTCTCCTCACTCCACTCTCATTCACCCCCACATTTCTTTTTACATTGTTCTTTTCTCTATTCACATCTTCCCGGACAACTTCAGAGAACACTTAATCCCAGTCTTCACTGTCTTCTATACCTCAGAAATCCAACTGGTGTTTGCTTTTTTAATGTTTTAGCCCAGCCTCTTGCAGAAGGAGACATTCGATAGCTTCTTCACCCATGTCTTGGGGGCATCCTCTTCCAACTGCTTCTCCTCAGTCTTCTATCTTTCATATTTGTGTGGACTTTTCCTTGTCCATCCCCAACTCCTGTCCTGTATAATACCCCTCCTCAGGCCCTGCAAACACTGAGAATGCTAGCTGCCTGAATGTTTGGTGTATTCCTCCCACAATGAAAGGAGCTGCCCCCTGGAGGTTCCTTCTAGTTGCTCCTAGAAAGGCATGGATATGACATTTCATAATTAATTACTCCACTCAGACACAGACAACATAGTCACACTTCTCTTAGTGTCTGTGTCAAGTCCCTTACCCCATTTTGGGGAGTGGGGGGGGGTCTTGGTATGTGAGGACCTACTCCAAGATCCTGTGAGACTAAAAACAGGTCCAGAACTGTACAGAGGACAGAGTATTAATGACAGATTCACTCAAAGAAGCGTAGACTTTGGTGGCAGAAGGCCAGGAGCTTCTGCAATTTGCATAATAAGAATGGATTTTCATACTGGTTATGATAAAAGTGAGTTTTATCCATGCTGGAACACGCCTTCTTTACCTTAAATTAATATCAAGGACAGAAGAGATATTTCAGGCATTGATGATAGCAGACCTGACTTGTAACCCTTCACATACCTCTCTGCTGATTTTTATCTGTGTACATCATGCCAAGAAATTTGTGAAGAGAACAGGTCAGAGTAACTAGGAGAAACCACTACAGTTCCAATTCAAGATGGCTGCCAGCAGCCCAAAGTGAGTCCCATTATTATTGCCTTCAACTTACATTTTGGAAAGCTGAGAGGCAGTGAGGCAAAGTAACTCCACACAATGTCACAAAGTAATATGTAAGCAGGGCTTCTAAGCCGACTTTGTCTTCCTACAGAAACTGACTTTTTGAATCCATCCTACGTGGCTGGAATGGAATGCCTTTCATCTCCATGATAGTGAAAGAAAAAGAAACTTACATCATGATTTCCCTAAAGATTTTATGGAACCACCTAATTTGATTCTTATAACACCTCTAAGATTTAGAGAAGAGCTCTGAGGTTTAGAGTGAAGATCAGGCTCTGGGTCCAGGTTGGTTCTTCCAGGGAGCCAACTGTGGAGGCAGAGTTTAATATTTGGGTCATTGGTACTAAAGATCAACATTCATGGGGGAAAGGGAAAGGAAGCATGGCAGAGTCAGAAGTCAAGTTCAACGCAGAATTAGCTTCAGCCTCCAGCAAGGCTGAGAACTTAGGCAGTATGCTGAGGTTTCCATTTAGTCTGTCACCAAGGGTCCACGTGGTGAAATCGCTGTCCCTAGAGTAGCACTATTAGAAGATGATGGATCCTTTAATAGAGAGAGCCTAGCTGGATGTTCTTGGGCTCTCAAGAATGTTGGCTTTGGAAGGGATTAAAGTAGTTCTCATGTGACCTATTGGTGGCTCTAACAAAAGGACTGCTGTAAAAGAGGCAAGCCTGGCTCCGCCCCTCTTCCTCTAAACTTCTGGCTTGAGAAGGAGCTCTGTTCCTGTGTGGGACTCAGTAGCCTGCCATCTACTTCATCAGAACTGAGCTAATAAAGGCACAACAGTGCAAACCTCCAAAACTGTGAACTAAATAAGCATTGTTTTAGGAAGCTGTTTTGGCTTTTTCAAGTGGTGTTTTGCTAAGTTGCCCAGGCTGGCCTTGAATTCATGATCCTGCTACCACAGTGTCCTGAGTGGCTGGGAGTATAAACAAGCAGTACCAAACCTGGTGGTATTTCACTGTGGCAACCATTATTTATGATTAGTATAAATAATATGATTGCCAGAGGGCAGAATGGTCTTGAGTGGGTCCAGGAGGATTGACACTGTCACAATAACGGGACACTGGATGTGGACTGCCCCACTAGTCTGGCCTTCTCTCGGTCAGCTGTCTTCAGCTCCCTCAGTCAATGTAGGGCTGCAGTTCAGGAAAACCTGAGTGGTTCATGATATGGTCCTCCTACCTACCAACTAGTCAATAATCCAGCCAGGATAAGAGCTGGGTCCTCAGGCTAAGTTCCTGCCTGTGTGAAAACAATGCTACTTTTGAATTTATCACTTATCATTTCAGGTTAGAAATAGCTAACCTGAAGATGCTATTCAGAGCTAAGGATGCAGATCAATTGATAAACTGTTAGTCTAGCATGCAGGAAACCCTGGGTTCAGTCCCCAGCAAGGCACAAACCAGGTGTGACGGTCCACACCTCTATTGGAGGTAGAGGTGCCAGGATTAAAAGTTCAAAATCATCTCCAGCTGCATATTAAGTTTGAGGCCACCAGGTTTCGACTCTGTCAAAACAATAGCAAAAGTCCATTCACAATTATGAGTTGTTCAGAAAGATGTTAAGCACTGGACCTCTCTAAGTAGATTGTAGAACTGCCTTCTAGTTGATGTTGAAGGCACGTTAGGATCCAAAACCTGTGTGCTTGCACTCTGGACACTGTCAATATGTACGGCTCCCAAAGTCGATGTCGGTACATGAGTTAGTGGGAGTGACTATCTTAGGATGTGCCACAGCAAAGCTGGAACCTATAAATTCCATAATAACCAGAGACAATACAATTTTCACAACAAGAAAATGGATATTCTAGTTAGGAGAACTGAGAGGAGAGCACATAAAAATACATAAAACTCTGGTTCATGAGTATGACTAGTCTTAGCTCTTAATTTATTATAGTTATAGATTTACCACATACTTACAAACAAGGGTGTCTTCAAAACTCTTGCTTTTTCCAATGCAAAAGTTATAGTCTGAGAAGGATCCACGTTTTGCTTACTGTAAATGGTCTAGCTTGTTGGATTTTCTCCTTATCTGTTTTAGTCGGTTATCCAGGGTTTAGTTCAAATCCCATAGCTTTGATTTTCTAAGAGCCTTTGAATCATCTGAACCATCTATGTTCATTCTAAATCTTGTTTTTTTTCAGTAGAAACTCTATCTATAAAGATTTCACTCAACTTTTTTTTTTTTCTCAGAGAAATAGACAGTTATAATCATCTAGCAAGTATTGCTGTTGGCTGGGGTAAGAGCGCTGGTTAAGGTGGGACCCTGCTGGTCATTGTAGAGTAACGTTAGATGATATTTTGGAGTGCTCTATCATTGTTGGGTAGGGTAATGGTGACCTTGATGATGTGAGGTGTGGGAGTGGCAGAGCATGGTGCACTGTTGCTCGAGGTGATGTTGTGTGTGTGGGAGAGTTGATGTTGTCGCCATTAGCTATGATGATGAGGGACAGAAGCTGCCAATGGGGATGGTGTTGGCAGACTGTGCTGGTGCTAGTGATGAAGGAGCAATGATGTTGCTACTGCTGATAGTAAGGGTGCAATACTGTTTCTGGGGATGTCGGAGGTAGTTGTTAGATGATGTTTTTAATGTTGGTGCTTGTGGTTATAGGGGTAATACTATCAGTGGGAGTGTTAGTAACTAATATTGCACTAGTTAAGTTTCCAGTTATTGTGGTAAAGTACCTAGTTAAAGCAAGTTAAAGGCATAAGATTGACTTTGGCTCATGGTTTGAGAGGACTTAGTTCATTTTGGTAGGAAAGGTATTGAGGCAGATGGCTCCATGGCAGATGGACCTGTTACCTGTTAACTGCTCAGTGGATTAGGAAACAGAGAGAGGGGGATGCTGGCACTCATTGAGCTTTTCCCTTTTTTGTTCTCTCTCTCTCTCATTCAGTGTGGGCCCCCAAACCATGAGACAGTGCCACACACATTAAAGGTGGTTATTGTCCCCCCCCCAGACTTAAACATCTCTGGAAATGTCCTCACAGACAGACACTCTCAGAGGTGTGTCTCCTAGGTGATTCTAAAACCGAATCAAATTGACAGCAAAGATCAGCCGCCACAGTGCATTAATGGTGACGCTAGTGGAGAATGATATTGGCAGTGGAAAGGATGGTATGGTGTTTTTCTATTGAGAAAGTCTAGCCCATCTATCAAGAAGAATCTCAAGGTACTTAGCCATGTTCATTTTCTGCCCTGATCCTTGAAATCCAGATCAAGAATAGATATAAATAAGTAATACTGAACACACGTGTGTGTGTGTGTGTGTATGTGTGTGTGTGTGTGTGTGTGTGTGTGTGTGTGTGTGTGTGATGGTCTTATTCAAAATTCTTTCCCTAAGAATTACATAGTGTCTCTATGAAAACAAATCAGAAAAAGATCCTGCACTTTCTGAAAAGTTGCACTAACTTCTTCGAGTTCATGTTTAGTTGATGTTATCGCACACTCCTGGAGTCAACATGTCCTGTTTCCTTCCTTTGAATCCTTCAACATTCAGCTTAAATTCAAACTCTGCTATAAGGTTAATCGTCTACCTCTGTAGAATCCTTGCTTCTATTACTATCAATCAGGCAGGAAGACGCTACTCAGCACAGTGATTCTTCTCCGTCGTTCCCAGTGATACCATGTAGGTTCATCTGGCCTCCTGTGAGTTTCCAACACTGCAAGAGTGGTGGAAACTTCCCTTGTATCTCATTCTTGTGTTCAACATTCAGCTTTATTTGCACACCTCACTTCATTCCAAAGCTCAAAGGAAGACCAAAGCACAGTTCTCAGACTGCACTCTGCTCCTAATTCATTGCATACCCTTAGATCTTTACTTACATTCTCTGGCTCTCAGTATTTTCATTCAAAAATGCATATTATTGAGTTGGTGATGTCTCTAACTATGTGGGTGAAAGGAAAGTTCCTAATCTGTATGGAAACAATGTTATTTTTGAACTTACCAGTTATTGTTCTAGGTTAAAATTAACTTCAAGAGTTAGGGATGCAGATCAGTGGGTAAAGTGTTAGTCTAGCATGCAGGAAACCAGGTTCAGTCCCCAGCAAGGCACCAACCAGATGTGGTGGTCCATGCCTCTAATGGGAGATGTAAGCAGGAGGGTTTTCTGCTACGTATTAGGTTTGAGCCCAGAAGGTTTTGGCTCTGTCAAAACAACAACAACAAAAATCCATTCACAATTCAAAGTGTTCAAAATGGTGTTGTTAAGTACAAAGATAATTTCTTCCACTCTGTTCTATACATGTAAGAAAAGAAATGACTATTTCTCACTGCTTACTATGCAGCTGGCTTCAAAAGCAAAAACAAAAAAGAGGGAGATTTCCAGTGACCAAAAATTTATGATAGATGCTTCTGGAAAGAAAGAAAACTCAGTCGTGAACATGGTCTGACTCTGAAGTCCTGAGAGAGCTGGCGATGGAAGTGGGCTTGCTGGACAGGTTTGGAAGCTGACTGTGGGAAACAGGTATAACAAATTATAACTGTCCAATAATTTCCAAAGAGACAATGCAACCTCATGTGTGTGTAATTCCAAGTATAAATATAGGGTGCTGCAAAAAAACATTAAAACTAAAAGGAAATAAATCTGCCCAAAACATTCCATATTGTTAAGACTACGGAAAAAACTATTTTCTTCTTTGTCCATTTCTCTGTTTTTTCAAGTTAAAACTCAGAAGCCTCTCTAGCTTCTCATACCATTGCCCTGCAGGTCCATTTTTCTGCTCTAAGTAATCACAAAAGTATGAACAACCCAGACTCTAAGCCCAAGCTCTTGGTGAATCAAATATTAAAATCCAGGCCCATGGATGGGAGAGCCAGAGTTTGAGAAAGGAGGCCTCTTCCTGGTTGTCCCTGGGAAGATGAGGAGGGATCACCCATGTGACTCCCCTGTCCCTTCCCCCATGGCGCTCTCCACAACAACGCAAACATTTTATCATGGAAAGCTAAAAGCCCACTGCCTTCTGTTTTTGAGTCATGTCATTGTTTTGATACCTTGTGGCAGGGCAGAGAAGAATGGAAGCCAGCCTGATCTAATCTCGTCTAAATATTCAGAACCAGAGAAGGGAGTCCTCAGCCGCAGAATGCCAACCTACATCCCGGTTTAATTGCCTCCGCTCCTGATAGATTGGCTCTTACCCCCTTTGAATTCCTTTGTTGAAGAGGAGTTAAAATTCATGAGCGTCCCATGCCTGGGAATACTTACTTCAGTGCTGCTATTTTTCGGAGCCAAGCTGGCCAACACTGCAAAGAGTCGGAGGTCTGTTGGACCATCTGTTACGTCCGTAGTCAACAATCTCGAAAATCTAGGGGAGCGGGGATGGGAGAGCAAGGATGATGAGGCATTTAAACGGAACAGATTGGCGCCTTGCTTACAGAGGGGGAAAAAAAGAAGAGATAATATGCTTTGATTGAAGCGGGGACAAGCTTTATTAGCATAAGGAACAAAACAAACTTTAAAAAATGCTGACAGTCTAAAGAGGCTTGGGGACAAACCCCATGCTGAACTGTAGGTCACCCGGGTCCCAAATGTGAGGCACACACAAACAACGCACAATGTATTAGCTCCACACACATGCGGCACGTCGTGACAAATGTGAGATATGCTTGAAACATTGCTGTGGGATTCAAAACCTGAATGCAAGCCTGCACTTGAATTTTAAATCATGGAGTACATGGGAACGGCGCTTTTGCCTGAACTACCACCTTCAGCTGGGTGAGAGGACTCGGGGTCTCCATTGACTACTGCAACAAAGCGTGGGCTACAACTTTGCCTCTCTCGCTCTCGAATTCCATGGTGGAGCTGCCTGCAAACTTTGTAACCTTAACTAGGCACAAGCCAGCTTTTAGCAGTGACCTGTTGTATTTAACGTACAAAGAGAAAAGACATGAAACTATAGAGAGAAAAATAGAGAGAAAAAGAGATGAAACTAGAGGTAACATGGAGAAGAAAACAATTAAAATTGAAGAAAGAAGAAATCTGGTTAGGAAGTGTGACAAATTCTGGGAAAGGCAGAGGATCGCACCCTCCCCCCACACACACACACAAAATATTAAAGTGTGTCAAAACCCAGCTAACAGCAAGATAGCAAACTGTGTAGGCAGAGTGCAGGCGTAAGTTTGCTGTCGCAGGAACTGAATCGAAAGTGCATCAAAACACAAATTGATATGATAGATAAAAGAGATCTTAGAGGGGTTCGAATACAGAAAATGTTTAGTTGTACCTAGAGTGTAAGACTGAGTCTATAGGATCTACTCTGTAATTCTTTCAATTTGTTTATATTTTGAAAATTTACACTGTAAAATGTTAGAAAAAGACGGGAATACATTGTGACTGCAAACTTAATATACAAGGAACAGGGAAAACTTGAACATACAAAATGTCTAGTGTGCTCCCCATGAATTGCTATTTTTCTTCTGTGTGACATTGTTTCCAAATCTGAAACTTAAAGCACAACTGAAGGAAATGTGGCAGGAGTGTTCATGCTGTATCTGTGTATCTAGTTCGGCTGCTCCTGTCATTTTACGGATAGCGTTACTCCATCGTTGCTTTTAATAAACTAAAATCAATGTGATCAGTAAAAGTCACTCCAGGGTATAGAATTTGACTGAAATTGATTTTATCATTGCTTTCTTGCAATGGGATAAACAATATAAATTCTTATTTCTTTCTCATAAATTTCAAGATCTCTCCTGCATAGACAATAGCATCAAGACAAAACCAATTTGAAACCTCAGAGCTCAGAATGGCACTTTGGAATCCTTTTGGCAAATTCCATCCCAGGCAAGGTGGTATCTCAGGGCTATTACTTTGTTTGCATGCTTCCAGAGATCTTAATATCTAAACTTATGTGAATATTTCCTATGGACAGATTGGCTGCAAACTTAAGATTTTTTGAGAGAGCGTCAGAAAGAAAGAGAAAGAAAGAGGGGATAGGATTTCATTTCTAAAAGCTCTATTTTGGTTAATTCTGGTTTGTGATGTTTTGACTTGTTTGCAAGTCTTTTGTTTTGTTTTTTTAAGTAATAAAGTTTACAAAGTCTAAAAACTAAAAGTCCATGTTGCCCATCACTTTGAAAAAAACTGTCAAAAGACAGTTCTGATTCAGTAGTGTTGGAAACCAGAAAAGAGAAGACACAGAGGATGGAGATTCCTGTTGAAATAAATCTGACACTTTCATGCATATTCATCTGTGTGTGTCTCAGAAACAGGGTGGCTTCCATGTTCAGGAAATTAGACAGTCAGTTTAGCCAGGGCAGCAAGCCACGCCTCTGAGATAGCTAATACCAGAACTGTAAATACATACACAAGGCATTAAATGCCAAACAAAGACATACACAGTTCCATTTAATATACTAAACTGCCTTGTGTGAGAGCTCTGCTGATCAGAACATGAAACCCAGACGGGGGCAGGGTTGGAAGCTTGGGTTGGTTCAGAACTATCTGCCTGTGAGCAACACATTTTATGCTGGAACATGACAGGGTAAAAGGTTATTGTCTGCAAGTTTTCACCCCAGGGGATAAAAAGAGAGGGAAATGTGTGAAAGTTTTTGAGCAACTCTCTGTGTCTGGACAAGCAAGTACAGAACAGTAGACGCCATGGGGCGTCCTCTTTTCCAAGCCAATGACAGCGTATCCAATGCCCTGACCCATGAAAGGAGGCACATTTGGAGAGTTCAGTGCTCATGAAATGGCTGGTCTGGGGAATCTAGAATTGGAAAATTACTAGGTAGAAAAACATGCAATTTGTAAGAGCAAAATAAGACAGAGGGTCTGCAGGCAGTTAGGCTGTGGGCACGTGCATTGCTGGCCTGAGGGGTAAGTGGGCATCAGTAAGTCAGGACACTAGGTGCCAGAGACAGCTAGGAGTCTGAGAAAACTGCATAATGTGGAGAAGTAGGCGCTTGCCCCTAACTCCTAGTTTGTTTTTTGTTTGTTTGTTTGTTTTTGTTTTTGCTTTTCCTGGAGTTTTTCTCTAACAAGAGAAAAGATCTTGAAGAATCGGATGACATCATACAAATGTTTGGGGGCTATCATACATGCAAAAAAAAACTAGTCTAACATCGAGTAGGCGCCAGATTGCCTGAGTTATGAATTCCAGGTCTGCCACAGTCGTGATCATAATTATCATGAAGTTATGGTGAGAATCAAAAAAGAGAATGCAAAGACAGCCCGTGCCATGGTGCTACGCCAGGACCAGGTGCTGCGCAGCAGCTCAAGAACGCGACGCCTGCTCCAGTTGCCATCACAGACACTGAGTCTGACAAACAAACCCTAGAGGTAGGTCTTTGGAGGATTAGTGTTTACAGCCTTTAGACATGTTTTTCAAGCTCAGTTTGAAGTGTTTTTTGGTAAATTATGTTGACTTCATCCTGTTATCAGGAGAAAAAAAAAAAAATCAGAAATAAGGGAACCAAAGGAAAGGAAAGAGTGTTTGTCAGTGTCCTCGGCTCTGAGCACAAAGCTTATATCTTCCCAAGCTTTTGTGGCTCTTTGCAGTCACCCTACCAAGACTGAGGAAAGTCCCAGGATGTTTTCCCATCCTCAAGCGTATTTGAAGGACATAAGGTAAGTCCCTTAATGAGGAACAAGATACCACAGAGGCAGAGAGTGCAATTTCACAATGGACCAGGCAAAGTAGATGTGGGTGTCATCTTTCTGACTGCAAAGCAGTGGGAAAGAGTCTTCCAAGTGGACTTACTACATTTGAGGCTTCTAATGCTGCTAAAAAATATTTTAGGGAATTACATGATTCACCAAAGGGTGAAGGAAAAGTTACTTGGCACTTACATTTTTAAAACAAAAGCATCACATTATCTATTTGACTATAGTTGTAGTTCCTGACTGAAGGTCATGTGGGCAACTCAATTAGAAGACCATTTCTGAGAAGAAAGGAGAGGCTCTTTGAGAGAATCAGATTTAGTGTAGAACACTGAGTACTACATAGGGGCTGAACTGTCTAAACACTCCATGCTGTTGAGGAAGCATTGACAAGCCTTCAAATTCAGGAGGCCACAGATCTGACTGGCTAACGCTTATTCATCTGATCACTTCCTGACTTCGTTCCAGCTGAGAAAGAATGTTATCCAGAGAAGCAATCAAGATGCTGTGAATATTAGCACTGCCTATTAAATGGCCAGAAAGCAAAATAAATTGCATATCTCACAGTGTTTCCCCCCCCCAAAAGAATTAAGTTCTGTTACTTCTTGGTTATCATCTTTCACGTACATATAAAAGAAAATCTGACAAGATGTCTGAGCAAGTGAAAGGGCTTGTAAACAAGTCTGATGACCTGAATCCAGTTCCCAGGAACCACATAAAGGTAGAAGGGGAGAATTAGCTACAAAGGTGTCCTCTGACCTCTACACATCTGTGTCTTGCGCACAAGCCCCCTCACACACATCATACATGCATTAACAATTAATAAAATTAAAAGTTAGTCCCATGGTTCACAAAGATACTTCTTTTTATTTTTAATTGTTTCAAACATTAAAATGTATTTTAATAATTGAGCAAAAGAACAGAGAATTCATTGGTGCCCTGAAAGCTCATTCCTAAACTTCTGACTTTTCCAGTTCCGTTCTGATCAATTTGGGATCTTTATCATAATCTCAGAGAGCCCTTGAGAGGAAAGAAGTATTGCTCATGACATTAAGGTGTGGTCCTTGCTAGGTTGACAAGGTAATGGCCCCACACCAGAAGTTCAAAGTGGAAGTAGTTGTGAATATGATCAAAATACATTGAGTGTATGCCGAAATTCTTAAAGAATTAATATTTTATTAAAAATAGATTACAAGTGTCTGTAAAGTTCTCTTCTTCTGTTGTTTTTGTTTTGTTTTGTTGCCCCCCCCAAGGATTAAATCCAAGGCTTTCTTTATGCTAAACACCAGAGCCTCCAGAGCGCTAAGCAGGAACTCTACTGTTGAACTAAACCTCCAGCCCCTGGCTCTTTTCTTCCTGTATTACATGTATGATTAAAATATAATAAATGGTATTTGTGAGGTGTTTTTATTAGATATTATATATTAAGGCACTATAGATTAAAATAAATGAGGTAAGACCAATATCACATTCTATTTCAAAAAAATATGTACCAACTTCTATATTTTGTAAGGGAAAGAAACTGCGTACATACTTAAGACATGCTTAATTGTTATAAGGCAAAGAACAATGCTGTTTCTTGTGTTTTGTTTATATATGGGCTAAGGCATTTAAAAAACTTAATATCAGTTGATGGCGCATACCTTTAATCTCAGCACGCAGAAGGCAGAAACAAGTGGATCTCTGTGAGTTCGAGGCCAGCCTGGGCTACAGAGTGAGTTCCAGGAAAAGCACCAAAGCTACACAGAGAAACCCTGTCTCAAAAAAACCAAAAAACCAAAACCGCAAACAATATTATCTACAAATTGTGGTTAATATTTACTACCGGGCAGGAAGAGACACTGGGACTCATTTGCCCCTGGGTAGTGGTGAGAAAAAGCATTCCAAATTCCTGGAAAGCCATGAAAGCCACCCAGAGTACCTCGGCCTGAGTGCCACTCAGGTGTGACCTAGGTGCACCCTCAGTAGATCTTCAAGCAATACGTCCAGGTGATTCCTTCCAGAAAGCCCAGGCTTGTTCATGGAACACATTACAGAGGGCACTATGGATGCACAAGCTGTCGCCATCCAAAGCAGCTCAGAATGCATTTTGTACACTTTTCCTTTAAATTAAGTAATTTCTGCAAACAAGCAGACCTGTAGACGGGGTCGGAAAACAAGCATGCATGTACTCCCCTGTCCTGTGGCTAAAACTAACCCTGAAAAGAGGAAACGACTGAGCCAAGTTCTTCCCCTGTCAGGTCTGCTTCTGGCTTTCATTATTTTAAACAATCATTTTGTTTCCCATCCAGATGCCTCCAGAAAGCTTTCAGATCCCTGTGATGGAGGACACTTCGTGCAATGCAGGACTTGCAGGACACCAAATTCATGTTTGGGCCTGTGCAGTGAGCGAACCATTTTCTCTACACAAGTCCATGGCTGTGACCCAGGGGCAAAGCAGAGGTTAAATCTTCCCCCTGCCAGCTGTCTTTGTGTCTCAGAATTGAATTCATCCCACTGGTCTACACCCTAGTTCTTCCCTTTCACTGCAGTTCATGATAATAAATACTACAAAGTGCATTGAGCAAAGCCACAGCTGTAGGAGGGTGTTTATCCGGAATGCCGATACAGTACGTGTTAGCATGTTCAGCTCTCTGGCCCCTCATTTTGTCTCAGCTTTGAAAAACCTTGTTCAAACATTACAGGGCAGAACAAAATATCCAGAAAAATGGAGGCAAAGACTGCAGAGACAATATGTTTACTCAAGGTTCACAAATGAGCAGCCAGAATAGCCCGGACCAACCTTGTGGTTTAATCTTGCTTACAGTAGAAACAACAAGACAAAGCTCTCTCGGGACAATGGGAGAAGGAAATGCTGGTAGCATCCCTCCCTGTTCTCAGTAGTCACACAGAACAGGGCCACTGCATCTGCAAAGGGCAAGGACAGATGGTCCAGTCATTCCCTCTTCTTTATTTTGTTGGTGGGTGATAACACAGATGGAAAACAACTTTGTCATTAAATAAAAACAAACATGGTAGCTCTGTAGAGGTAGAGCCTCACGGTAGCACACCAGAGACACCATCAAGGTTTTGTGTGAGTATGCCAGAAGGCCAATTGTGTTAACATCTTAGAACCAAAGGGTCGTGTTAACTGCGTCTTATGTTAGTGTGTTCATCACAGTGATACACCTGACACAAACAATTTAAGAAATTGCTTCAACTCAAGTTTCAGAGATTACAGTCCAAGGTTGAGTGGATCCATCGCTTTGGCCCTGAGGCCGGCAAACAAAAAGGGCATGCGGTAGTAACTGCTCACCTCTTGACAGCAGGGAAGCAGAGCCAGGAAGGAGCCAGGCACAAGGCATGCCATTCAGGACAGGTCCCCCATGATTCATTTCCTCTTCCTAGGCCCCACCTCCCAATAATGCCTTGGTATTATGAACCTATCAAAGGATTAATTCATGGACTTGGTCAGGACTCTGGGGATCCAATCACTGACCCCAAAGTCCATCAGCTGGCACCAAATACCATAACCCACAGACTTTTGAAATGATACTTCATATCCAAGTCTTAACAAGACTCTTACTGTATTTATATCCTATTGACTATATCAAGAGGTAAGCCCTTTGAGTTCCTTGTTGTACGATCCAGATCCAAGCATAGTTTGCTTAAACATGTGACACTTTAATGATTTAAAGTATGCTGTAAAACCCCAATTTATAGAAACCGAGTTTGCTATGATATTGTTTGCACCAGTCTAGACTACCACAAACAGCTGGTTAATTAGAAATTATCTACAAATAGGAGTTCTTTTGAACTTCATGTTCCTTGTTCCCCAAATTCCTTAATTTAGGGTCTTCATTTGAAATACTATAACATTTGTGAAGAATATGAACAAATAGCTCCTTTTCTTTGGATGACTACATTTATATCATGAAGGTCTGTTTAAATTCCTTCCTCTATTCTCAGATATTGCTGCCTGAAATAAGATTTATCTTAGCCAATTCAGTTCGCAAGCAGACATAAACAGTAATGGTCCTTTTGTAAAATGAGTTATATTGAAGTAACCAAGAAATAAATGAGCATTATTGAATATTATCTCAAAATTACTTATGTGTTTCTAATGTAGGTGGGAGTAGACAATGAATTAATTTTCCACCAGGGGAAATTAAACACAAATTGGTTATGGGCCATAAAAACAATCATAACATATTTCATATCTGCTAAAGTCAGAGTTAAACTCTAGAACACATTACCTGAGATTTTCATACAGAGAACTACGGCCCACTGGCTCAGCATCATAACAAGGAGTTTCTTTATCATCATTTGTTGCTACAGACTTGTATCAAGACGTCAAAACTGTAGAGTTGGACAAGTTGGAATATAATTTGTTTTCTCTTTTATCCTAAAAAAAAAATCAAGTTTCTTTATAGTGGGTTAGATAACTCAAATGCCTGACTTCCTGCAACCTGAATTTTTTGCCTCTCCTTGAATATGCACCTTGGGAGGTCCAATCGATGCAGAAAAAAAAATTAAGCTTAAAATGAGTCTTCCTTTCATTGCTTTCCAAAGAACATCCTTGTTTGCGGTTACTTTTCCACTAGTAGCACAAGGGGAATTTTCCTCTCTGAATTATGTAATATAGATTGTCTCAATATATACTACCATGGAAAATCGGGCCATAAATTGCCTTCCTTGAGACCATTAGGACCTGAGTTTGGATCCCTGGCACCACGTAAAGGCTGAGGTGGTCCCCACCTCTAACTCTAGAGCTGGGGACAGGGATATAGGCAGACCCCTGTAGTTTACAAGCCAGCCTGCCTGGCTGAAGAAATAAGCGCCAAGGTCAGTGACAGCCTCAGTTTCAAAAACCAAGGTAGACAAACAACCAAAGAGGTCTTTTCAGTAAATGGTAATGAATTAAAAAAATGTGTTTTAACTCTTATCTTGGTAATTCAATTCTTGGAAAATTAAATTCAAAACAGATTGTTGATTTAGTTGTAAAGGATAAAAGAGAAAAACTTTTAGAGAAAAACTGCACTTAAGAACACCTACTGTTGGCTGGGTGGTGGTGTTGCACACCTTTGATCCCAGGCAGAGGAAGGCCGATCTCTGAGTTGGAGACCAGCCTGGTCTATAGAGTAAGTTCCAGGACAGCCAGGGCTATATATAGAGACCCTGTCTCAAAAAGCCAGAAAGCAGAAACAAACAAGTAACAACAACAATAGCAACAAAAAAACACCTACCGCTCTTGCAGATGACCTGAGTTTGGTCCTGGCATCCTTACTGCATGGCTCACAACCGTCTGGAACTCCAGCTCCATGGAGATCCAATGCCTCTGGCCTCATGAGGCACCTGTACTCACGTATGCAATACTTTCCCACCCCCAACATTCTTACCTAGAATTAAAAATAACAGATCTTTAAAAAAGAGAGATCAACTTTGTTAACTATGCTGCTTAAACTATGTTTTATTAAAGTTATATTAAATATGTTAAATATAGTTAACATATGTTTATAATACTGTATAAATATAGTTGTTGTTTTTAATCAAAATCTCAGTCACTTAAATTTACCAAAAAAGACTTGGAAGCCAGATGCTGGTGTTATGATATGGCATGAGGGAGACACACCAGGCAGACATGGAGGTGGGCTGTGGTTCATGGAAATTCACTCATACCATGCAGACACAGCATCCATGTAGAGAGTTTATCATAAGAGAGAGAGAAGGAAAGAGAGGGTAAGAGAGTGGGAGAGGGAGAGAGGGAGAAAGAGAAAAGGAGGGAAAGAGGGAAAGTGGAAGTGTGTACACCTCATGTCAAGAAAGGGAGGAAGAGAAAGAAAAAGGGAGGGTTTTTTCCTTAAAAGAGGAGTTACATCAGGACACAGGGCAGGTCCCCAAGGGGCAGGCTAGAATACCAACAGATGGGATGAAAAGCTGCTAGCTCAGAGAGGGAGAGAAAGCACCTAGCTAATCTTCTTCCTCTTCTGAAATCCCAGAAAAGGAGCTTTCGCCTACGCCATTTCAAAACAAAATTCTTCAAACTGAATGCCCCTCCATGCTACTTCCTGTGAGTCTCTCTATCTATCCTCCTAAAGCTCCCTCTTACTCTCTATGGTTATTTCCTGTCAACTGGTTACTTGCTCTGCCTCTTGACCTATGGAATGTTGTTTTTATTTAATCCTGTTTACAATAAGCAGAAAGCTCTTGGATTAAAGGGATGTGCTAGGACTGAGCCACACCACAACTAGAAATAGGGTTTTCCAGTAAATAATGGAATCTCGGGGTTTACAGTATGATCAAATATCTTGCAACATATAGTTAAATATATTAAACATAGTTATGATTAAACTGTTATTAAGTGGTTAAAAAACAACTAGATGGGAAGAAGTATTATTTTTCCATAGATCTAAGAACTCATTTGAAACATAGGGAGAGCATCCAAAACGCATTAAGAAAATAGCAGGTATAACATTAAAAAGAAGAGCTTAAAATTCAACATATTCATTATGAATGATGGTATACAGTAGCTAATAAACTTAGTACAAGGCACCCAATTCTTTTGTCTTTGGAGAAACTCAAATTGACACTACTGTGTATCAACCAGAATGATGAATAAAAGAAAGAAGACAAAATGGTCAGTTATTGATTGATAAGGATACTTAGCAACTGGACCACTAAAAGACTGGCAACAAGATACCAAATTAGGTCGGGCGGTGGTGGCGCACGGCTTTAATCCCAGCACTCGGGAGGCAGAGCCAGGCGGATCTCTGTGAGTTCGAGGCCAGCCTGGTCTCCAAAGCAAGTTCCAGGAAAGGCGCAAAGCTGCACAGAGACACCCTGTCTCGAAAAACCAAAAAAAAAGATACCAAATTAGAAATGCTATTTTCATAAACTACAAATTACCTGTAATATTCAAATATGTGCCTTTTCCCCCACCCAACAGTTTCACTCCTTGGCATACGCCCAACAGAAATTCACGTATTTTGTCACCAAAAAACATGTGCTAAGATATGTCCTAACACCCATTACCCATGATGTTCTGGAACCTCAATCACAGAATACATTGTAAACAACAACAGATTACAGTGTAAATCCCGCACTGGGTTCCTACACTGTATTGGAGACACAAGAGTGTTACTAATCTCAAGAAGAAAGGTGATCTTGAGAACTGAGGCCAGATACACAAATACAAGCCACATGATTACATTTATATGAAAAGTATGAAAGAGAAAAATATAACTCCTGCTAACAGACACTATGATGATAGCTTCCAAAAAGGGAGAATGAGGTGTGAAATTGGGGAAAGAGTACCTAGGGGTACTAGCAACAGTCGAGTTCCTAATCTAAGTCCTTGATTATTCTGCTAGATTTAGTTTGTAAAAATTCACCAAGTTCCATAATTACCACAAACCACCTTCCCATAGAAATAATAGCATACTTTCATGAGGAAAAGCACCCAAGTAACATTTAAAAATAAGCAAGTAAAAAAAAAAAGTGCAACATCTAGCAGGCAGCCTAGGTTCATATCAGTTCTAGCAGGTTCACAATAGAAGGAAGGTTGCCCATTTACACTGTGTGACAGAACCTAGCCTAATTTCAATACTATAGAAAGCAATTTGGAGAATTAAAGTACTATTAATATTGGTGATAGAATATAGAATGAGAAGAAATATATCAAAATAACAACTGCTTCGTGTATTAAAAGCCAGATGTTTGCTCTCTTATTCTTTCACATTTTCTCTTTTTTAATATAATTTATTTTATTTCATGTTCATTGGTGTTTTGCCCACATGTGTGTCTTGTGTGAGGGTGTCAGAAGGCCTGGTACTAGAGTTACAGACAGTTGTGAGCTGCCATGTGGGTGCTGGGAATTGAACTCAGGTCCTCTGGAAGAGCAGCCAGTGCTCTTAATCACTGAGCCATCTCTCCAGCCCCCTTTCACATTTTCTATAAGTTACTTTCCAAGAATGGAGAAAAGGAGGACAAAACATTTTCCCATAAGGCAGGAATCTTATACTCAGACAAAACAAGGAACCAATTTGATGTTTAACTTATTTTCTTTGCTTAGCAAAAAATAAGCTTTCGTTAAACAATGAGTTCATATATAGCTGTCTGCTGTTACTTGGCTGGACTTTAAATTTCATGTTTGAAATGGAACTCACCATCCCTATACCATTTCTACTTGAAAAAAAAATGCCTAGTCATGTTTAGCCAGTCAACTGACACCCAAAGCTCGACACTTCTGTGTTTCTCTCTTCACCACCCTGAATTCACGTTCTTCTATAGTCTACAGTAGATATTAGCATAGAAGTAGAAATCTGTGTGGAGTTACAAATATCAGAACACACTAGTCCCTCTTCTTTGTTCTCACTGCCCCTGCCTCATATTCAGGCCATTTAAAGACCAGGCTTGGAGACCAGGCCCCTCCATGATTTTCTTGGCAGTGGTTTCTACTTCCTCCAGGCCCATGTTGAAACAGCACGGAGTGTGGAAAATCACTTCCGAGTGAGTGGGTACAGAAGTACATGATGAGCGTTTCCACTTACTGTGAGACCTCAAGCTGCAGGGAATGGCACATGGCTGTTGTTCAATGTGAAAAGCAAAGGCTTGTCACAAGTTTGTGAATTGGGCCTTCTACTGTGGCAGAATATTTGTTGAACTATGCAAAGATGTGTTGCATTTGCTTAATTATGTAAAAATGTGGTGATATATTATGTCCCCCAATATATTGTGCATCCTAATAAATTTATCTGGGGTCAGAGGACAGAACAGCCACCAGACAGACATAGAGGTCAGAAAATGGTGGCACACACACCTTTAATCTTATCACTTGGGAGGCAGAGATCCATCCGGATCTCTGTGAGTTCAAAGCCACACTGGAAACAGCCAGGCATGGTGACTCATGCCTTTAATCCCAGGAAGTGATGGCAGAAAGCAGAAAGGTATATAAGGTGTGAGGACCAGGAACTAGAGCTGGTTAAGCTTTTAGGCTTTTGAGCAGCAGTTCAGCTGAGATCCATTTGGATGAGGACTCAGAGGTTTCCCGTCTGAGGAAACAGGATCAGCTGAGGAACTGGCAAAGGTGAGGTAGCTGTGACCTTTCAGCATTCACCCCAATATCTGGCTCCCAGGTTTGTTTTTATTAATAAGACCTTCTAACAATTTATGCTACATAAAGATGTGTTGCTGTTTTACCTTGCCTGCCTAAGGCATCTGATTGGTCTAATAAAGAGCTGAACGGCCAATAGCAAGAGAGGAAGTATAGGCAGAACTTCTGGACAGGGAGAAAAAGAAGGAGGACAAATTTAGGCTTGAGAAAGAAAAAAAGATGATAGGGAGACACCAGGGACCAGACAGACAGACACAGAGGAAGCAGGAAAGTAGGACATACAGAATTGAAAGAACTTAGTTGAAAGCTCTGAGGCAAAACATAGATGAATAGAAACAGGTTTAATTAAGCTAAAAGAGCTAGTGCAACAAGCCTAAACTAAGGCTGAGCATTCATAATTAATAATAAGTAAGTCTCCATGTCTTTATTTGGGAGCTGGTTGGCTGTCCAAAGAAAATTCCAGCTACATTCCTCTCAGTCTTCTGCATGAGCTATAGAGGCACCAAGGCTGCCCAAGTCACTCAGTGATGAGCCTGGAGCAGCAGGTTACATACCAAGCAAATGCCAGGGGGACCCTGGAGTTGATGTTTCTCCAATGGCAGGTGCTATTCCTCTCATTCAGAGCCTCTGGATGCTTTTATTCCATGTGCAGATGGTTTCTAAGAAGATATTAAGACTGACTTATTGGTCACTTCTCTCTCTCTCTCTCTCTCTCTCTCTCTCTCTCTCTCTCTCTCACACACACACACACACACACACACACACACACACACACACACACGTTCACCTCCTTGCAATCTCCTTCCCTCATTGATCTTTTGACTACTATCAATACTTTTTCTAATCATCATTCATAATTTGATTTAGGTTAGCAGTTGCTATAATTATAATTGTCATATTTAATAGTGCCATAACCCTACTTTTCCAGTCTTTATTTGCTCAAAAACTCATGCTTATTCCATTGAAGCAGACCAAATCTTGTAACTCATCCTTTCCAGATCAGTCAACATGATTACAGGGCCAGGGCACACAGCGTTTAAAGCCATTTAGAACCATTACTTGCCCACCCTTGCCACAAAAGCATTCCAATTTGTATAAGCATACAAAGGGACCAGACAAGTCTGCAAGGCTATAAGTCAAGACAGTGGTCACATTTAGAGGTGACAATGGAGGTCAATTGCAAAAGTGTCACCTACTGGACAATTCACTGACCTTTTGTTTCTATGCGCACTTCTTTCCATAAACAGTACTCAAGCACAAAGTAAAAACTAAAATTAAATAACTTGTTTAAACCACATACATGCTAATTGGCATTGAAATTTAAAAATGCAATCTTAAAGTTGTGTTTTACTTATAAAGGATTCTTGTTTTGTTATGATTTATACTAAGATATGATATAATATAATATACAACGTTACTTGGTCAAGCTTTTTTTAAAAAGATTTATTTATTTATTATGTATACAGAAGAGGGTGCCAGATCTCATTTACAGATGGTTGTGAGCCACCATGTGGGTGCTGGGAATTGAACTCAGGACCTCTGGAAGAGCAGTTGGTGCTCTTAACCTCTGAGCCATCTCTCCAGCCCAAGGTCAAGTCTTTTATTATTGTTTCAATTTCCAATCTATTATGCTTCAAAAAGGATATTAAGAAATAAGAAATAAGGGAAAAGTGTTTTCAAGCTTGCAGCAAGGATCAGTCATAAGAAATACCAGCAAGAGGGCTTTTTTAAATTGCCTATTATGCATTGTAAGCATCACATATTAGCTCTAATATTCCCACATCTAGGGAAATATGACATTCTCATTTGCAGATGGGGTGACTGAGGCTCAGAGATCTGAATTAATCCACTCAAGTTGACATGGACCAAGTCAGATTTGTTATGTGCCAAGACCTGTCCTTTCTTGCACCATCCCCCAAGGGTCAGGTGCCTATTTTGCAGGGTAATGCCAGCTTTTGCTGAAATGAGCCATGAAGACAATTTCTTTGTTGACTCGCATCTCACCCATCCAGAGACAGAAAACCACTTGTTTTCTTTCCCTTTTCCTAGAGAATCAGCAGGCTGCGGGCCATTTTTTTTTAAACCTTATCTTCCTAAGTCAATATTCATCCAACTGAGACAGATTTCCAGTACGACGATAATATACTGTTCTTCCAATTTCAGCTTTTGCTTTCTAAAAACTGAAAAAAAACAACCAACAAAAAAGGCAGACTGGTGGTTTATTCTAAAGCTGATGAGCTTCATCAAGTACAGCAAATAAAGTAATGGGACAGGTGTTGGGGCAGAGGGTAATATAATTTTATCTACCAAGTTATAAAAAATCTTGAATCAGACAAAAAACAGGTCCCACGTGATCCTAATGTTGTGTACTTGCCAAGACTTTTAGATGGTTTTTGCTTGTCACTTCATAAGAAGGTGAGAAAGTAAAATTCCTCATGTTAGATTTTTAAAAATTTATTTATTCTCTGAGAATTTCAAACAGTATATTTTTATAAACTACTTTCCTGCCCCCAACTCCTTCCAGATCTTCACCACTCCCTACCCACCCAAATTCACATTCTTTCTCTCACTTAAAAAACAAAAGAAAGTCTTTGATCCACTTGGACTTGAGTTCTGTGCATGGCAATAGATATGGATCTATTTGTAGTCTTCTACGTGTTGACATCCAGTTATGCCAGCACCATTTGTTGAAGATGCTTTCTTTTTCCCATTGTATAGTTTTGGCTTCTTTGTCAAAAATCAGGTGTTCATAGGTGTGTGGATTAATGTCAGGATCTTCAGTTCAATGCCATTCGTCCACATGTTGGTTTTTATGCCAGTACCAAGCTGTTTTTATTACTATAACTCTATAGTAGAGCCTGAGGTCAGGGATGGTGATGCCTCCAGAAGTTGCTTTACTGTACAGGATTATTTTAGTTATCCTGTTGTTGTTGTTGTTTTTTTTTCCACCAGGTCAAGTTCTAGGAGTCCAGTTGATGAGAGAGAAGAGGGATTTTATGAGCAAGGGGCATCAGGATCATGATGGGGAAACCTACAGAGACAACCAAACCGAACTAGTGGGAACTCATGAACTTTAGACCAACAGCTGTGGAGCCTGCATGGGGCTGGACTAGGCCCTCTGCATAAGTAAGACAGTTGTGTAGCTTGGTCTGCTTGCAGGTCCCCCTGGCAGTAGGATCACGATCCATCCCTGGTACATGGGCTGGCTTTTTGGAACCCACTACCTATGGTGGGACACCTCGCACAGCCTTGAGGCAGGTGGAGGAGTTGGACCGGCCTCTACTGAATGTACCAGGCTCTGTTGCTACCCCATGGAAAACCTTATCTTGTTGTAGGAGGGAATGGGGGGGTGGGTTTGGAGGGGAAAGACTTGCAGGGGAGTGGAAGGAGGGAAGAGAGGAGGATCTGTAGTTAATATGGAAAATGAATAAAAAATGTCTTAATAAAGAAAAAAAGCCACTAAAAAATTTAGATGTGATTTGTGTTGGCCAACTTCTCCTGAGAATAGACCTTGCCCTGAAGTGTGGTTTGTAGCTAGAGTTTTCCTGCCTGGCCCACAGTCAGGATAAATCTCTTTCACCTGCCAGTCCCACAGTCGCTCAAACCCAACCAAGTAAACACAGAGACTTACATTGTTTACAAACTGTATGGCCGTGGCAGGCTTTTTGCTAACTGTCCTTATATCTTATATCAATCCATT
>CABHPQ010151979.1:0-27288 GCA_902168405.1 Peromyscus aztecus
TCCTGAAGAGGCCAAGTTGAATGCCAAAATTCTGGTGCAATTATGGTAACGTCAGCACCTGTGTCTACCAGACCAGACAACAAAACACCATTAATTTTTACCGTTAATTTTGGTCTTTGTTCATTAATAGAAGTTTGCCAAAAAATTTTCTTTATGCTTTTTCCTGAATTTTCTATTCTCTCTGTCTCATCATCCTGACCAGCATGATTTATTTCGATAGGCATTTGGTTATTTAATCGCTCTGAGCAGGGGTTTCCTCTACGACTGCAGGAAAGGCTTGAACTGGATTTGCTATCGGGGCCTGCATGAGGCCCCTCTGGGAGTTTCCCAAAGACTGAGGCAATGGATTACCTTGTCTGTCCCTTGTTGATCTACATTCATTGGTCCAGTGTTTTCCCTTACCACACCTTCTGCATACTCCAGAAGGAAGGGGCATTCTGTTACCATTGTTCCTTGAAGAAACATTGTTCCTAGGAATGACCTGTTTACAGTCCCTTTTCAAATGTCCTTGCTTACTACATCCAAAACATCTAACATTCCTCAAACCTTTTGAAATTGCTTCTTCTACCCACATATCATCATGGTCATGAGCCTCCACATTAACTGTGTCTCTAATCCAGTCTTCCAAGGGTACAGATCTTGCCTTTAACGGCCTGATTATTCTTTTGCATGCTGCATTCGCGTTCTCAAAGGCCAGAGATTCAATTATTATCTGACTGGCTTCTGAATCGGGGACTGTTCTCTTTACTGCTGAAATCTGTGAAAGATTCTTGTAAAAAATCTGTGAAAGATTCTTTTGGGTCTTGTGTAACTTTTGTAAATGACTCAGCTTTTTTTCCTGGTTCCTCAACTCTGTCCCATGCATTCAAGGCTGCCATTCGACATAGAATTAAGGTTTGGATATCATATAGACATTGTGTTTGTACTGAAGCATATTGGCCTTCTCCAATAAGCTGATCCTGGCAGACTTGTATTCCTTTATCCCTCCATTGTTTTTCTATGTTTTTAGCTTCATCCTTAAAATAAATGTGCCACTGGAACTTCTGGCTTTGCTCTAGAACAGCCTGTGCCAGCTCCCGCCAGTCCTGTGGTGTAATCCTATTATATGTCGACCAAGAGTTTAACATTTGCTTTATATATGGGGAATGCATGCCATAAGATACTATTGCCTCCTTAAACCTTCGTAAATCCGTCATGTCAATTGGAGCCCAAATATTTTGTGTAGTCATTTGATCAGGCATCTGTTGTACGGTTACCGGACAAATTAAGGGTGACTGTGTAAAAATAGGCTTTCTTTCTGTAACCGTATGATCCAATCTTGGAACAACTTCACTGTTAATTTCTAAAACTGTCATCCTGGCACTTAAATTGACTATCTTTTTAAATAGTAAAATGAGTATAAACATAGTAATAAATTGCATAATTCGATCAATATTAATCATCCCATACAGTTGTTCCATTGTCACATTGCCTAAATTTGCAAACAAAGCCCAATTTTCTTCCAATGCACACAGAAAATCCATTTTTTTTTAATGTGGAAAAATTTTTCTTTTAAATAGTTCCCTTTAAAATATTTGATATGGTAATCGACTTACCAAGTCTTCTTAGAACAGTAGAAATCCGAGGGAGTTTCAAAACAGCCACCCGCTGTCCAAGGTGTGGAGGGAGGGAGGGAGGGATTTCAAAACAGCCACCCACTGTCCAAGGTGTGGAGGGAGGGAGGGAGGGAGGGAGGGAGGGAGGGAGGGAGGGAGGGAGGGAAGGAAGGAGAGAGAGAGAGAGAGAAAGAGAAAGAGAGAGAAACAGAAAACGAACAGTTTCCCCAACGAAAGGGAGACTCTGGTAGAGGAAGCAAAGGCACCGAAGAGGGACCTGAAGAGAGAACAGTCCTGCTGTTGCCAAGTGTACTACCGACGATCCACCGCTAGGGGGAGGAGGACAGCCCACAGCGATGGCTCTGCAGGCAGAACTGGAGCAAGTGGCCCCCCGCCAAGCCCAGGGCCAAGCAGACTCCCAGACTCCCCTGGCAGTGTGCAGACATGGCAGAGGCCCGCCAAGCAGGACGAGAAGCCAACTCTCAAGCAGCAGCCCTCCGACCCATGGGAAAGACTGCACGTTGAGGCAAAGGACCAAAACCAAGCCAAGAAGGTGGAAGGGGCTCAGAACCAGACCAAGAAGGGGGAAGGATCCCAGAACCAGGGCAAAAAAAAAAAAATGGAAGGAGTCCAGAACCAAGGCAAGAAGACAGATGGAACCCCAAACCAAAGCAGAAAGTCAGAGAGCAAAGGGAGGAAGAGAGAGAACTGCTAACCGCTTGGGCCTACCTTCAGTCTGGCCTGGGCCCGGGCTAGGGAGCCGGCCGCCCAGGCAGGAAACCGGACCCGCCGTCAATGGATTCCTGTCATGTTGGGCGCCAGATGTAGACGTATTTAAGGAGAAACACAAAGCCAAGGTAAGGAGAAAAACCCAAGAGGTCAGAGCTAAGAGCTTTACCAGCTTGCCGCTGGCTAGCCTCTTTTGCCGAAGCAAACTCTCCGAGAAAAAGGGAGGTATTTCCTGTGGGTTGTCTTTAAATAGACTTCTGTTCTGCTTTCTCATTTGTCGTAAACCCTACCACCTGACTGCCTCGTCACTACTTGTTCGCCAGACTCTGGTTATGGCTTGCTAATAGCTCTGACCCCCAGGCAACTTTATTTATTAATATATAACATTTTGGAACAAAAGAAAATATCACCATACATTCCTACATTAAAAATTCTATGTGCTTAAATATATATCACGATTGATATTATATAACATATGCATACAAATATTGTACTATCGATTCAGATAGCTATGTAAATAAAAATGAGAGTAAGGGGGTAAAGTCGAGGGATTCCTGGAACCAATGAGTTAAAGTTTATCAAACATATTGCTAATTATATAGGTGACAGTTTGTATCAATAGTAGAATTAACAGCACTAGATTAGAATAAACCATTAATCATTGAAAGGATTTTTGTTCTGCTGGAAAATAAATTGTGTGTCTTACAGTTAGATACTTTAACAAAACACAGACTCTGTGTCCCCATCTGGATGGTCACAAGAATGACCCTTGACACAGTTTCCTGCAAATGTTCTTCCCCTGCTGACCACATGGCAATGAAGTAACACACTCTATTTTTATAGGGCCATGCTGCCACTCACTAACACAGCTTTATGATAGGAGCCTACTGGTGCTGTTTAATGCAAATTACATGATTCCCCAGCTACCATCCCCAACCCTACATATTCCATATACTCTGGGATAAAGGTGAATTGTCTCACTGAAGTCATCTCCCAGAGGGCTATCTCCATCATATACACAGCCGTCTGAACCCTGCTCCCCCTTCTGCTTCCTCCACCCTCGTGAACACGTGGTCAACGATCCACAGGGAGAAGACCCACAAATGATATCATGGTTAAAATTATAATCTGTGAAAGTAGCCTTTCTCTGGGCAAATCTTGCTCAGCTTCTTTTATTGATGTGACAATTGTTTGATGTTTGTTACTTAACACCTCTTGGGCTCCATTTCCTCCTCAATAAAATGGAACTAATAATAATTTCTATTTCAGAAACATTAAGTGACAAATAAAAATACCCAATGGTCAGTCCAGTACAGACACTTTGTCAAAAATCAAAGTGACAGGAGGTCGTGTATGACTTTTTCTTACTGTCTCAGAGTTTGAACTAAGGTTTTAAAAGCCAAAAATCTTACCATGGATTGTCTATAAAGGATAAGCAAAAAATAATGTTTTAAGATGTCATACAGCCTAAGCCACTGTGGGGTTGTTTATTGGCATCTGTGACCCACAGTAAGTGAGGGAAAGTAAAGACACTATGGGATGCACCGAGGAATTTGAATAAACATTTCTTCAGGAAGAATATATCCAAAGCTGTGGCAGGGGAAAGGATGCTGCCCTGATGAACATCATGAGGGAACCATCGAGGAAATATTTAGCATCTGATACATGTTTAAGAGTCTGTAAGGACAACTGGTTATATGTAGGTAGTGTCTGCCGTACGACAGGAGAATAAAAAAAAATTTTGGACCAAGTTGGTAAAGAGAGAAAGAGAGGGAGAGAGAGAGAGAGAGAGAGAGAGAGAGAGAGAGAGAGAGAGAGAGAACTGTGCTGGCATGTTTTATGTCAACTTGACACAAGTGAGAGTCGTCTAGGAAGAGGGAACCTCATTGAGAAAATTCCCCAATCAGATTGATCTGTGGGACATCTTCTTGATTGATTATTGATGTGAGAAGTTCCAATCAGTTGTGAGCAATGTCAACCCTAGGCAAGTCATCCTAGGAGGTGGAAGAAAGCAAGCCAAACCATCCCTGAGGAGAAAGCTGGAAAGCAGCATTCCTCCACTGTCTTTGCTTCAGTTCCTGTTTCTGTGGTCACGCCCTAACTTCTCTAGACGATGGGCTACAAAAACTGTAAGATGAAATAAACTCTTTCCTCCCAAAGTTGCTTCTGGTTGTGGTGTTTTATCTAAGCAACAAAAAAGTCACTAACAGAAGGGACATGGAAGAAGAAAGGGCCTGATGACTATGGGGTGCCAACTCTGGGCCCACAGAGCACAGATAACGGTGGCCTGTCTGATCCAGGAACTACTCAAGAGAGCTTCCTGCCTGCCATGACCTGAACTCAGCAGAAGGAAGTTGGAGAAGAAGCTGACAATGCAGATTCAGAGGCCAGAGCCATGGCAACTGGCCAGGTGATACCCCATCTATGCCAGTGACTTCAGAGAGAGCTCCCTGGTTAGGGGTGTTGCTCCTTGGTGATACTCCATTTACGGGAAATTCAGGGGTGCATTTTCCACACTGAATGTACTAACACTAAGTGAAACCCACAACTCTCAGGGGTAGAATGGGGCAATGAGCTCCTCTCCCGTGAGTCACAGCCAAGCTACCTTTCCCTGTAATTAGGTGTGATTACTAAGAATTCTCTTTCTCTCACAATACTGCCCCGGTTTTAGATATATTTTACCATCTACAGATGAGCAGAAACAGCTTTGAGGTGAGCAAGTATCAGAAGAGTAATGCAAGGCCCCCCACCAGGCATCCCTTCACCTTCTGTGAGCCTTCCGTCAGATCAAAGTTTAGAGTTTTAAAGTAAGAAAAGCCCGCAGTTTTGTTTTATGAAAGATCGTAGACATATATTCATGGTCTAGCTTCACAGAATGAACAATGGAGGGAAATAAAGTGAATTTCTGCTCACACCACTGAATCCAGTGACTTCAATAAACAATTTGTATATTGTATGTATTTGTTCCATATTTATGAAATAGTATCTGAGTTACTACTGTGTGTTATTCACTGGGAATATAATTATACACAAAGAGTCAAAGTCAGGCCATGCCAATCAGAAGAACAGGTGAGTGACCTGCCTGTCAGCTGAACTCCTCCACTCCATAGATTTGGTTCCCAAAGACCCCATTGACTTCCAATCTCACCCCATGCCTCATTGCCAAGCCCCGGCCCCAACTCTGGAGGAGTTCCACTGCCCTGGGGCAGACCACACCCATCAGAAGAACAGGCGAGTGACCTGCCTGTCAAATGAACTGCCCCACTCCTTAGATTCGGTTCCCAAAGATCCATTCCACTGCTCCCCAGCCCTGTCCCACCCCACCCATGGTCCCCTCCTGCTGCTGTGCCCCTGGTCCCAGCCCACATGGACTTCTGCTCCCAGGAGCAGACCACATCAGTCCTATACCCTGGTACAGGCCACAGCATTTTGAAGAACAGGTGCAGGTCAAGCAAGCCAGAAAAACAGGTAAGCAAACTCAGGCAGAGACTTCCTGCTGAACCAGAGACCGCACTGACTGCCAGAACCACAGGCAGACAGCTCACAACAAACCTCTTCCCTCACTCGGTACTCCCATCCACCACTCCTTTCCTCATAGTTTATGCCACCTCCAACTCGGTCAGAGACCCCCTGATGCGCATTTAATTTAATCCCAGCACTCGAGGGGAGGCAGAGCCAGATGGATCTCTGTAAGTTCGAGGCCAGCCTGGGCTACAGAGTGAGTTCCAGGAAAGGAGCAAAGCTACAGAAACCCTGTCTCAAAAAAACATATATATATGACAACCAAAAAAATTGGAGGAAATGGACACATCCCTTAAAGAAAGCTAATAAAAAACAAATTGGTGAAGGAAACTATTAAAGACGAGAAAATACAAATGAAAGCTATAAAGAAAACACAAACTGAGGAAATGCTGGAAATTGAAAATCTAGGTAAGCTAATGGGGATGACAAACATAAGTATCACCAACAGAATACGAGAGATGGAAGAGAGACTCTCAGGCATTGAAGACACCATAGAAGAAATAGGTACATTGGCCAAAGAAAATGTTAAATCTAAAAAATTCCTGACACAAAACATCCAGGAAATCTGGGACACTATGAAAAGAACAAACCTAAGAATAATAGGAATAGAAAGAAAAGAATCCCAGCTCAAAGACCCAGAAAATATTTTTAACAAAACCACAGAAGATAATATTCCTAGTCTAACGAAGGACATGCCTATTAAGGCACAAGAAGCATTCAGAACACCAAGTAAATTGGACCAAGAAAAGAAAGTACCCTAACCACATAATAATCTAAACACTAAACACATAGAACAAAGAAAGACTATTAAAAGCTGCAAAGGAAAAGTGCCAAGTAACATATAAAGGCAGACTTGTTAGAACTACATCCAACTTTTCAATAGAGACTCTAAAAGCCAGAAGAGCCTGGACAGATGTGTGGCAGACTATAAGAGACCACAGATGCCAGTCCAGGATAATATACCCAGCAAAACTTTCAATCACCGTAGGTGGAGATAACAAGATATTTCATAACAAAGTCAAATTTAAACAATATTTACCAACAAATTCAGTCCTATAGAGGTACTATAAAGAAAAATCCAACCCAATGAGGTTAACTGTACCCATGAAAACCCAGGCAATAAATAATTTCACACCAACAAAACCCAAAGAAGGGAAACACACACACACACACACACACACACACACACACACACACACACACACCACACTCTACCATCAACAACAAATGACAAGAATTAACAATCACTGGTCATTAAAATCACTCAATATCAATATTCTCAATTCCCCAATTTAAAAAAAAAAAACAGGCTAACAGAATGGATTAAAAAATAGAATGCATTCTTCTGTTGCATACAAGAAACATACCTCAACATCAAAGACAGACATTACCTCAGAGTAAAGGATTGGCAAATGGACGTAACAAGCAAGCTGGTGTGGCTATTCTAATATCTAACAATATAGACTTCAAATCAAAATTAATTAAAAGAAATGGACATTTATTAAATTAAATTAATTAAATGGAGAAGGACATTTCATATTCATCAAAGGAATAATCCACCAAGATGACATTTCAATTCTTAACATCTATACCTCAAATGCAAGGGCACCCACATTTGTAAAGGAAATGTTACTAAAGCTTAAATCAGACATTGACCCTCACACATAAATAGTGGGAGACTTTAATACCCCACTCTTGCCAATAGACAGGTCATTCATACAAAAACTAAAGAGTAACAATGGAGCTAACAAACGTTATAATTCAAATGGACCTAGCAGATATCTATAGAACATTTCACCCAAACACAAAAGAATACACTTTCTTCTCAGGACCTCATGTAATGCAAGCAATAATAGGTCCAGCATATATTGCTTGCTCCCAGGGTCCGTGAAAGAGTCTACCAACCAGCTGAGGATTCTAATCTGAGGGATATTCAGCGAATCTAAGCACACTGAGTTCTTTAGTCCATTCACTTTATTCTTCTATGGCTATTCTATCTGCACAGTTTCTTTTCTGCTCTCTTACTTAGTTCCTCAGTCCCTCCTGCTCTCAGTCCCTCCTGCTGTCTTCTCATCTCTACCTAGTTCTTTCCATCTCCGTCCTCATCTTTGTTCTTCTCCATCAATCCTCTCAGTGCTCTCAGAGAACCAATCTATATACCCACACAGTAATTCTTTGGCAAAGCAATGTGAGGTTTGAAGTTTTCAGGGTCACAGAGAGAGGAGATAAGGATCCACACATAAAGCAATTAATTGTCAGCTTCCAATTACAACCCAAAATGGGAGTGACTAAAGGGGAGTTCTCTGGTAGGATCAACTAAAGGCTAAGATCAATTAGGGAATTTATGTGCTCAAACTATAATCTAGAAATGGCTAGACAGAATGCTAGGGGTCATTAAGTCACAAGAAAGCAAACTGTCTTTGGCGCCACTTTTCTCTGCTCATCCCAGCTGCAGCTGCTTTCTGATAGGGAGGGGGACATATGCTAGGTGGCTAAGCAACCTATGTAAGAGCATGTAGTATTTGGTTTAAAAAAGCACTTTCGCTCAGAGTAATTGCTGAGGAGAAAATCTAGGAATAGCACCTGGCTGAGGAGGGATTAAAACTTAATTTGCACAACAAAGAAGCTTGGCACCTATCACTTGCCTGGTCTTGTAGGCAATCTCCTTGGGTCAGTGGGAAGTAACTGCCTTAACTAAGTAACTAGCAAATGGTTGAAACATCATCCCAGGAATGTGAGCAGTAAATCTCTTAAGTTAGGGTCTTGTGTAAATAACCCAGGGTGAAGGTAAGGGGTTGAGGATTTAATTGTTAGTGGTTCTTCTTTCTATCTGTGAGTGAAATGAGCTAATCTTTATCTATGTGCAGTTTTGTCCTTGGAAAAAGGTATCTTTGCTGAAATACTTTTGTCTGGAGAATGGCCCTGGCCAGATATATGTTAATGATAAATAAACACAGCTGGGGACAGTTATCCAGTTACCCCAAATGTATAAGGAAAGTTGTGCCCAAGTTAGAGATGCAATCGTAAGATTACATGTACACATAACATGGAGATGCACAGTAAGTGGGGAGAATCATACCTGTTATTGCACAAGAAGTTTACAAGAGACAGCCAGTTCATTCAAAAGGCAGGAATTCCATAACACCTTGCATGATGGTTTCCTCTAACAGAACCCTTAGTTCTGATAGGTTGACCTTCTGAACTCTAGTTGTCACTGCTGTGTACTCCCATAGAATTTTGCTACCAGCGGCTCTCAATACTCATGGAACATTCTCCAAAACTGACCACATATTAGGTCACAAAGCAAGTCCCAACAGATACAAGAAAATAGAAATAACCCCATGCATCCTATCAGACCACCACCAATTAAAGCTGGATTTCAACAGCAACAAAAACAATAGAAAGCCTACAAACTTAAGGAAACTGAACAGCTTTCTACTGGATTACCACTGGGTCAAGGAAGAAACAAATAAAGAAATTAAAGTCTTCCTAGAATTCAATGAAAATAAATGCATAATATACCCAAACTTATGGGACACAATGAAAACGGTGTGCTAAGAGTAAATTTCATGGTACTAAGTTCCTTCATAAAGAAATTGGAGAGATCTCATGCTAGCAAGTTAACAGCATGCCTGAAAGCTCTAGAACAAAAAGAAGCATACATACCCAGGAGGAGTAGACAGCAGAAAATAATCAAACTCAGGGCTAAAATTAATAAAATAGAAACAAAAAAAAAAGAATCAATGAAACAAAGAGTTGGTTCTTTAAGAAAATCAACAAGATAGACAAATCCTTTTCTAAACTAACCAAAAGGCAGAGAGAGAATATCCAAATTACAAAAAGGGGACATAACAATAGATACCTAGGAAATCCTAAGAATCATTAGGTCATAATTTAAAAACCTGTACTCTACAAAATTGGACAATCTAAGAGAAATGGACAGTTTCTTTGATAGGCACCACTTACCTAACTTAAGTTAAGATCAGAAAAACAATTTAAAACAGACCTATAATCCCCAAGGAAATAGAAGCAGTAATAAAAAGTCTCCCAACCAAAAAGAGCTCACAGCCAGATGGTTTCAGCATGGAATTCTACCAGACCATCAAAGAAGAGCTAATACCAATACTCCTCAAATTATTCCACAAAATAGAAACAGAAGGAACATTGCTCAATTCATTTTATGAGGTCACAGTCACCCTGATACCCAAACCACACAAAGACTCAAAAGAAAGAGAGAGAGAGAGAGAGAGAGAGAGAGAGAGAGAGAGAGAGAATTACAGACCAATTTCCTTCATGAGCATAGGTGCAAAAAACCTCAATAAAGTAGTGGAAAACCAAATCCAAGAACACATCAAAAAGATCCTCCACTATGATCAAGTGGGTTTTATCCCAGAGATGCAGAGATGGTTCAACACAAGAAAATCTGTCAGTGTAATCCATCATATAAAAAAACTGAAAGAAAAAAACAACACGAGCATCTCATTAGATGATGAAAAATCTAAGACTCCTCCATAATAAAAGTCATGGTGAGGTCAGCAATACAAGGAACATACCTAAACACACACACACACACACAAAGAAATACACAGCAAGTCAATAACCAACATAAAATTAAATGGAAAGAAACTCAAAGCAATTCTTCTAAAATCAAGAACAAGGCAAGGCTGTCCACTCTCTCCATATCTACTCAACATAGTACTTGTTCTTCTTGCTAGAGCAATAAGAAAACTGAAGGAGAGCAAGGGGACACTCTTAGTCGGCTTTGCTGTCAGAGGTTGCAGTCTGTCATGGCCTGGCAGCTCTCTCCAAGCTCAGCAACATAAGGGACTCCCTCCTCAGCAAGATATCCTGCTCTCTACCAGCCTTTATCTGGAGACTGTCTATAGTCTTGGAGGACTGATTATATCTGAAAGCTGTCTCTAAGCCTGGATGCCTGATTTAACTCTATTGAGACCCTTGGCATAGTTTGCCTCTAGAAGCTTTGCCCCTGCTGCACATATAGTAACTAAGACTTGTACTAGGAGCTTTGCTATAGGACCCTACTGCCACATATAAAGCCTTCTGATAGGAACATGCTGTTTAATGCAAGCTAGGTGATGCCCCAGCCATTGTTCCCGGCATTTATATTATCTTTTCTCTCTGGAATAAAGGGGAGTTGTAACACTATCTCCCAAGAGAGCTGTCTCTGTCAACTCACAAGCCATCCAACCCTTATCACAAGCTTTGGCTCCCTCCTTCCTCGTGGATAGGAGTCAATGATTCCAAGGTAAAAGAACCACAGGATAGAAATTAGAAAAAAAGAAGTCAAAGTATTGCTATTGGCAAATACTAAGATAGTATACATAAGGAACCCAAAAAATTCTACCAGAGATCATACAGCTGATAACCACCTTCAATGAAGCATCTGCATGCAAGAATAACTAAAAAAAAAAAATCAGTAGCCCTCCTATATACAAATGGCAAATGGACTAAGAAAGAAATCAGTGAAATAACACCTTTTACTATAGCCACAAATAATATAAAATATCTTGGGATAACTCTAACCAAGCAAGTGAAAGACCTGTATGACAAGAACTGTAAGTCTTTGAAGAAAGAAATTGGAGAAGATATCAGAAGATTGAAAGATCTCCCATGCTCATGGATAGGTAGAATTAACATAGTAAAAATGACCATTTTACCAAAAGCAATCTAGAGATTAAATGCAATCCCCATCAAAATCTCAACATAATTCTTTACAGACGTTGAAAGAACAATATTCAACTTTATATGGAAAAGCAAAAAACAAAAATAGCTAATACACTCCTGCACAATAAAAGAATTTCTGGAAGTATCACCATCCCTTATTTCAAGTTGTACAACAGAATTGTAGTAATAAAAAGTACACGGTATTACCATAAAACTGATATGTTGATCAATGGAATTGAATCGAAGACCTGGATATAAATCCACACACCTATTGACACCTGATTTTTGATAAAAAAAAAAAAAAAGCCAGAAATACACAATGGAAAAAAAAAAAGCATCTTCAACAAGTGGTACTTGTCTAACTGGATGTTGGCATGTAGAAGAATGCAAATAGATCCATATCTATCACCCTGGACAAAACTCAAGTCCAAATGGATCAAAAACTTCAACATAAAACCTGATAGAAGAGAAAATGGGGAATAGCCTTGAACTCATTGATACAGGAGACAACTTCCTGAACAGAATACCAATAGCACAGGCACTAAGATCAACAATTAATAAATGGGACCCAATGAAACTGAAACGTTTTGTAAGGCTAAGGATACCATCAATAGGACAAAATGGTAGTACCCAGGATGGGAAAATACCTTCACCAACCCCACATCTGACAGAGGGTTAATATCCAAAATATATACAGAACTCAAGAAAATAGACATAAAAAACAAATAATTCAATTTAAAAATGAGGTACAGATCTAAACAGAGAATCTCAAATGCCTGAGAAACACTTAAAGAAATATATTCAACATCCTTAGCCATCAGAGAAATGCAAATCAAAACAACACTAAGATTCCATCTTACACCTGCCAGAATGGCTAAGATCAAAAACACAAATGACAGTTCATGCTGGCAAGGATGTGGAGCAAGGGGAACACTCCTTTTTTGCTGGTAGGAATGCAAACTTGTATAGCCACTTTGGAAATCAATATAGCAGTTTTTCAGAAAATTGGGAACTGATCTACCTCAAGACCCATCTATACCACTCCTGGGCATATGCCCAAAGGACACTGCATCCTATCATAGGATGCTTAGCTATTTTTGTATATAGCCAGAACTTGGAAAAAACCTAGATGTCCCTCAACTGAAGAATGAATAAAAAAAATGTGGTACATTTACAAAACGGAGTATTACTCAGCTGTTAAAAACAATGACATCATGAAATTTGTGGGCAAATGCACGGAACTGGAAAAAAATTATTCTGAGTGAGGTAACCCAAACCCAGAAAGACACACATGTTATGTACTCACTTATAAGTGGATAGTAGTTGTGAAGTAAAAGATAATCATGCTATGGTCCACAGATCCAGAGATGCTAAGTAACAAGGAGGGCTTAAATATGATTGCAAGGATTTCCCTGAGAAGAGGAAATAGAATAGATTTCTACAGTTGATTTGGGACTGATAGGGTTGGGAACAGAAGGGCTCAGGTATGGGGGGAGGGGGAAGTACTGGGAAAAAACAACTGGAATTGGGGTGCATTTCAGGGCAAGGTGGAAACCTAGTGCAATAGAAACTCCATAGAATCTATGAGAGTCGCCCTAGCAAAGACTCCTAGTAATGGGGGACACAGAGCCTGAACAGGTCATCTTCTGTAACCAGGCAAAGTCTCAAGTAGAGGGATTGGGGCAACAACCCAGCCACAAAACCTTCAACCTACAGTTTGTCCTGCCTGCAAAGAGTTCTTGGACTGGAGCCCAGCACAACTGCCATCAAAGACCAGACAGACTTTGAGAAACTGATGGGAACAGATGTCTACATGGCCCATAGATGGCCCACAGCCAAACACGAGGCAGAAGCTCATAGAATCCCACAGAGGAGGTAGAGGGAGGGTCTGAGGAACCAGAGAGTCCAGGGACACCAGGAAAACCAGGCTTACAGAATCAACTGACCAAGACTCACAGTGGATGGAAGAGATCAGGAAGCCTGTAGGGGTCTAACCTAAGTCCTCTTCATATATGCTATGGCTGAGTAGCTTGATATTATTGTTGGATTCCTAACAGTGGGAATGGGGTCTTCCTCTGGCTCTTGTGCCTACTTGTGGGACCCTTTTCTTCCTACTCGGTTGTCTTGTTTAGCCTTGATATGATGGCATGTTCCTGGTCTTATGGTAGCTTGTTATGCTGTGTTTGGTTGATGTCCCTGGGAGGCCTGCTCTTTTGTGAGTGGAGTCTGGGTGGGTAAGTCTGGGGAGAAAGGAGGTGTGGGGGAGAGAAGGGGGAAGGGGAGGGAGGGGAAACAGTGGTCGGGATGGGATATGATATATGAGAGAAGAATAAAAACTTTAAGAAAGAGAAAAAAAGAGACAAAGTCTTACAAGTGATAAGAGATAAATAATGAAAATACCAACTGTATATACCATAAAGTAAGCACAGAAATATTATATAACGACAAGTGCTTTGTAAAGAAATCTTTGTGCCAGTTGTCTCAGGTTGTGACTTTTACATAGGGCACCAGGAAAGACTCCCCTAAAGTGGTTATAATTAGCTAAGGTCTCAATGTGCAAAAGAACAAGTTATCTGAGAATGTAGAAGGCCACATTGGCCCAAGGACACACAATCCTGAATAAAAATAAGCTTAAATGTTTATGGATCTGAAAGGATAAGATGGCTAGAACATGGTTAGGTTATAGGTAGGTTATGAAAACAAAGAGGAACCAAGATCATTTCTAAAGGTTTAGCTTGACTGCTTGGTCAGACACAGTCATCATTTATTAAAGTACATGATTGAAAAGGAGTCAAGTTTAGAAGAAGTGTTTTACTGGTGATTTTAGAATCTCTATGAGGCTAGTTGATGTACGCATCCACTGGTTAGATAATTCGAGCAGATAGCAAGCACCACTGACTTTGGAAGTAATATCCTGGGGAAGGTTTCTAATTTAAGATATTTCCAAAGTAAAGATAGTGCCCTCAGGAGAGAAAAAAAAGATAATATTAAGGAAACCAAAAAGGTAATTCTATAAAATGATAAAACACATGTGACACATAGAGACTAATGGAAATTAAAGTGTACAGTGAATTATCAAGAATGAAAGAGAAAAACTGGTAGACAAACTCAAGTTTCTTACACATTTCTTTAAAAGAAAGTAAATGAAAGTAGGAGAGAAAAGATGAGAAACTTGGAGGCCCTGATCAAAAGTTGCAGGCTTTTCCAAATGAGAAAATTCACAAAAGACAAGAAAAACACTCAAATAGACCATTCCTGAAAATTCCCTCAAGACTGGATTTCAAAAGATAACACTCCTCAAGAGCCTAATACAGCCCACTGGATCTGACTTAATTACAGCATGTCTACACTGGAAACAAGAATGGACACTTTACACTTTCATAGCAAGTTCCAGCAAATGACTGTGATAAGAAGAAAAGGGCTCCATCCATTGTCCACACTGAAGAATAAAATATAACCCGAATAAAGTCAAGATGAACTCATAAGCATGCTATTTCAAGATGAAACTCAGAAAACAAAACAGTTAAAATAATAGCTCTGATGGCCTAGGTTTCAAGGAAGTGAAGATTGTGATGTGGTCACAGCTGGGATACTGGAGTCTTTTATAATAAACATGAGAAACGAGTTGACACATGAAATACTACTGATGGAAACTTTGGGGGAAATAGAAACAGCAAGGACTGGACAGAAGAGGGAACAGAGGAACTCGTGTAGGAAAAGGCAGAAGGAGTGAGGAAAATAGGTGTGCACTATTTGAATGTGAAATACCACCCTCTGCCTCACGTGTTTGAGGACTTGGTCCCTTCCCTAGCTGATGGCACTGTTTGAGGTCATGGGACCTTTGAGAGAAGCCACCTCCCTGGAGAAAGTGACCAGAGGGGCCCAGGCCTTCAGCTTTTGTAGTTCAGTCCCTTGACCTTCTGCTTCCTGGCTATAGTAGCCATGTGACCAGCTGGCATCCTGTTCCTATCAGCGTGTCTTTACTGCCTGAAACCATGATGGAGCCAGAATAAACCCTTTCTTCTCCTTTAAGTTGGCACAGTCTGTTTCTCTCTCTTATTGTGCACTCTGCAGCAAAGACTTCTCTGAACTGTCTTAATTCTAGGGACCACTGAAATGAAATGCAAATGGATGGTGTTCTTATTAGTTTTAACTGTCAATTTGACACAACCTAAAACCACTTGGGAAGGAAGTCTTCATGAGGAATTAGAGCAACTTGGCTTGTGGGCATGTCTGGACAAGGGTGGTGGTCCTGACTGGTAATTGATTAGGAAAACCCAGCCTAGGTGTAGGAGGCACCTTCTTAAAGCTGCCAAGGAAAGCCGGGCAGTGGTGGCGCATGCCTTTAATCCCAGCACTGGGGAGGCAGAGCCAGGAGGATCTCTGTGAGTTCAAGGCCAGCCTGGGCTACCAAGTAAGTTCCAGGAAAGGCGAAAAGCTACACAGAGAAACCCTGTCTCAAAAAAAAAAAAAAAAAAAAAAAAAGGCTGCCAAGAATAAAAGGAACCCTTCCCTGTTTTCCTCTCCTGGATTTATTTCATGCTTGCTGGTCAGTTCATCTACTCTGTTGCTTCTTCTGCAATTCCTTCTCCAATATGAACACCAGATGTAGGGAGCTGCATACAGCCGCGCCTTAAAGATGGCGCTGGTTACCGCCTTCCGCCATCCCGACGGCGAGCGCTCCCTGTGGTAAACAACTCCATTTAAGGCTATAGCGGAATTTGTGGCTTGCTTGTGCATGCTTGAGCCTATTGGGCGGTGCCCACGTGGCGACCTGGGGTTGGCTGCCCAGAGCCTATTTAAGGCCGGGAGAGGCTTTCCCCAGGGGGTCAGAAGTCAGAAGATTGTTCAAAGGCCTGAATAAACTGCAGGAAGAAGAGCTCGGTGTCGTGTCTTCCTTGCTAGTCGAGGTGGTCGTGACAACCAGATTCCTTGGGATTCCAAAAAGGACTAAAGGCCAGTGACTCTCAAGGAATCTCCCAGGCCTTCAGTGCCAGATCGGGACTGCTAAGAACTCTAGTCTCTTGGACTGAGCAACTGTGGGACTCTCAGTCTCTCAACTGTGAGAATCACTGTTGAAAGACTCTGGTCACGTCCGTCCTGTAAGCCAGTTTAGAGACTCTTTTCAACGTGTATCCACTGTCAACTCTGTTCCTCTGGAGAACTCTGACAAAGACAGGTGTTAACCAATGAAGAATGGCTCTTATGTCCAAGCTGGTGGCAAACATTACTAAGTGTGAAAAATAAAACTAGAAGCTACAGAGCTCGCAAGTGGGTAGATTAAAATCTGGTGGGTGGATGACTGATACCCCCCCACACACTTACTGTACAGGTACACAAGCATAAACAGTGACAATTTCAGTGAACACTGTTCACAAATACAAGCTCCTATGCTAATTATCTCCCCTAAAGCTTTGGTTTCTAAATCACAATTATGGCCCCTACAGAACCAAGTTTCAGACCTCAAGATCACCTTTAGACTGGGGCTCAGATCCCAAGTGTATAGGTTTAAAAATTTAGAGGGCAACTGAGACAAAAGAGGAAGCAAAGATAAATTTTCCAGAATTCTCCTTTGTCTTAAGGGCATTTGAATCAAATGAGAAAGCCACAGAGGGTCACACCATTTCTTTGCACGTAAATAGCAATGAAGCTAGGTCATATCTTCTGCACTCCATCTGCCAGCTGCAGGGTGGGGGAGCAGAGCAGTCAAGCCCGTCATTAATCATGGCTGAGAGTGGCAGGATCAAGCACTCTATGATTCATGCTAAGTAGGGAAGCATCTAGATAATGTGTTTGATTTTTTTCCCTTTAGGTGAAAATAACTAGAAGAATCTAGAGTGATGTTTGTAAACCTGTGCTAGTGTTTAAGGTAGACAATCAGGCTAGCCACCTGATTGAAGAAATTATCTAATTTATCAGGGTAATTGCCTTTACATACCCTGTGGGGGTGCGGGAGAGGGAGGGAGGAACAGATAGCTTCAACTGCTTGCTTTATTTGCTTGGTGTGGTATCTCCTTCTACACCATCACCATCATGCTCCCAATGAAACATCTTAGCTTGGATTAAACGTTGAAATGACAGAACTTGAGAGAAAATGCTTTGTTTGGGTTTTGTTGTTGTTGTTGTCCTTTTGATTTGTTTTTCTTACTACCAGATCATGAAGCCCAGGTAGGTATTTCTCTTTTGAATCTTACTGTTACTGCTTCCTGCTTCCAAAACAGCTACTCCTCGGCTCATACCACTAAATGGCTGGTGAGTAACAGACAATGATTAGATCCTGGTTTTCCTGACTTAAAACAAGCATGGATGCTGCTTCCTTATGTGATTCAAATGTGTGTAAGCAATATAGTATTTTACAATCCGTCAGATTAATGGGATTATCTACTCTTATTATACAGGTACACAAAACATGCTACGTGTGTGCGATGTGTTTGTGCAGGTACATATGCCTATGGATACACCTGTGGATGCCAGAAGAGGATGTGGGTATCTTCCTATACGGCAGGGTCTCTCACTGACCCTGAAGCTTCCTGTTTAGGTTAGGCTGGCTGGACAAGAGCTTCAGGGTCTACCTATCTCTGCCTCTACCCCAAGCCTTGGCCATAACATGCTTTTACATGGATACTGGAAAACTGAACTCAGTTCCTCTTCCTTCCATGCCAAGTACTCTTCCCCACTGAGCCATCTCCTTGGCACAGCAGTATTATACAATAAGCCTTCTCTATCTCCACTCAAATTTGGCTTAATTACCTCACAATGACTAATATTAGAGTACAAAGAGATACAGATTTACAACCACAAGGGGACAAGTACATGGGAAGAGGGTTTCAGAAACTAATCGCAAATGTTGTGAACATGGTCCACAAAGCCCTGGATTACCTGCACACACAGTACTTCTCTGCTTTTTCATGTAACTCAGAAACCTGGGCTTCCTTTCAGTTCCTGCAAGCTTCCAACCACAAACCCTTTCAGACTTCATGCACATGCACGTTCCTAATCCAAAATGATATCAAATGTCCTTGTTCATCCTTTCACTTGGCCAATTCCCGAGATCCTCTAAGTCCTCAAGAGGTCTTCTCAAAGGACTCTTTTCTGACTCCCACAAACTGTGGTTGTTTTTTGCTCTTTTGGGGAGCCCACCACCCAGTTCCCAAATAAATCACACACAGAGGCTTAGTCTTACTTATAAATGCCCAGCCTTAGCTTGGCTTAGTTTCTTGCCAGCTTTCCTTAACTTAAACTATCCCATCTATCTTTTGCCTCTGGGCTTTTCCCCATTCTCTTACTTCTGTAAATCTAACTCTTACTCCATGGCTTGCTGTGCAGCTGGGTGGCTGGCCCCTGGAGTCCTCTTCCTTCTCTGGCTACTTCTTTTCACCTCCCAGGTTTCTCCTTCTATCTATTCTCTCTCCTGCCAGCCCTGACTATCCTTTCTCCTGTCTCACTATTGGCCATTCAGCTCTTTATAGACCATCAGGCATTTTAGACAGTCACAGTAACACAGCTTCACAGAATTAAACAATGCAGCATAAACAAAGGTAACACATCTTAAAATAATGTTTTAGAACAACAAAGATAACTTTTGTTTCACATTGTCCTAATTCCTTCTGCATCTCCTTTACACTGCTTACAGAAACTACAATCAAAAGGTAGGTAAATTTATAATTAAGTGTACTTTTATGGCATTAAATTATAGTAAAGTAAACATAATTGCTTTTGGCTTATGTTGGATAACCTATACTCCAGAACATAGAGATATCCATCAGGTAAGGGTGATTTTTTCCTCCTTGTTAAACCCAGTGGTGGGCCAAATGCCAGAGCCATGGACTATGTGGAGGGTGAGTAAAACACCAACTTCAAAATTTTGTAAAGTTTTACTTTTTGACTTCCTAAAATTTGAGAGAAAAACATATGGAAATTTGAAGCTAGATGGAAAATTGTAAGGGGTAAAGTTAACCTGTAAGCCCCACTTGTCCAGGGACAGACAACTTCCTGGAATTCTGGGAGCTATTATTATGTAAGATAACAAGTCATGAGTTTTCACTTTGATAAACTAGGTTGGTTGCCCCAACTGCACAAGATGTTTAATCACACAGATGCAGGAGATATATAGGCAGGAAATACATCAGGATGTATGTTTGCCCCCATTGGACAAAGATGGGAAGTACCATAGCCTTTTAGAGATTTATCTTTATGAGCATATGACTGATTGAATTCAGTGCCAGTTTTCTGGGATTCCTGGGTATGGACCTGGCCAGTGTCCATCTTCCTAGTCAGTATTAAAGAAAACTTGCTTCAGTTGGACAATTATGGATTTGGTCTTTCTTCTCACAATTTTCAGGTTTAACACAATCACAAAATTTCTGAAGAGAAAAAAGGCAAAAGTCTTTTCAGATACTATCCATCAGGTTAGACAAAAATTCAGAATTCTGCTGTGGAGACAACAGGCTTGCACAGGGCAGATTCCTCTGTATTATCGTCACCTCTGTCAGATGAGTGTTCAATGATAAAATGATACAGAGACGTAGAGCCTCCTGCTGGGAGCATTGTGGGAGCTAACCTGTGTCTTAGACATTGGTGACCAATAGCACAAACATGGAAGCAGATGGAATGCCTAGGCAAAACATACCTCTTAATTCACAAGGGATGAGAAATAGTTTATTCTGGAGCCAAATATGAGTGACCTTGGCCCAAGAACACAAATTCAGTTTAGAGAAATTCTATGCTCCAACATGGTAAGAGTTTAATGGAGTTTTTAAAGTAGCAGAACAAATAAAATTATAATTTAAGACACTTTTCAAAGACACTGGTGGAAAGATCAGGCTGGTGGTATAACATAAAGGTAGGGAAATCTCATCTATAGCCCCAGAGGCTTCATGACCTCATAGTTAGCCATTGGCTCCTGGGTGTCTGTCTGTACATCCAATGACTTACCTGATGGTCAAAATGATGTCATGTCACAGATAAGAGTGGGGCAATGCATGGCTATTAATGGGACTAAAATATGGCCTAAGATAATTTGGCTCTGGACTTGCAATATTCCAACCCCTCCACACTACTGAAGTTCTAATCCATCAATCAGCTTTATATTTACAGTTTCCTTCCAGGAACTCCTGTTCACAGGAGTTTAATACCCTGGGTATATTATTTTGTCTTCCTGTGTCTCAATTGTATTGTCAGTAAAAATGAATACAAAAGTATCAGCTAAAAGTTCTGTGTTCAGGTGTATGTGTTTCAATCTTACTGATGTTATTTTTTTAATGGAAGTCTAAAGGGAAGAATTTGGAGAAAGTAAATGAGAAGATGGTTTAGGGAGAAAAAGAGTTTTAAAGATAGAAGGGATCATAACTGAGTAGTGTATGAATATATTTTTAAATATATTTTTATTATTTATGTGTGCATGTCAGAAAAGGTGTTGAATACCTGTAGCTGGAGTTATAGGCAGTTATGAGCCCAAATTGGATGCTATGAATTGAACTCCAGTGCGTAGGTAGAGAAGTAAGCACCCTTACCCAGAGAGACATCACAGCCCATGTGAATACATACTGAGAGAAACAGACTTAAACTCTGCAGAGAAGGAAGGGAAGGTGCGTGTGGAGGAGACGGTTCATTGGTTCATCGTTTCGGTGTGGGCCACAGGATGCAGGAAGCACAGTGAGCACCAGGTGCTGAGGACCTTCAGGCAGATGCTGCAGTGGCTTCCTGGGCAGGGAGCAATCTGATTAAAATCATTTAGGAAATGATAATCATTGCTTTAACTAGGATGGATTAGAGAGGAAAACAACTGTCCAGCTAAGATTTGATCCTGTCACAGGATTAAAAAGGAAAACTAGAAATTGAGGAATATTCAGGTAACAGGTAGGGAGCAGGGCTGTAACGGAAGTGTTCCAAGACTCCCAGTGCACAACAGTAGAGAGGGTATAACCCTAGAGGAAGGCCCAAGGTATATTGTTACAATGCTTCAGAGTACAAATGCACACATCATTAATAGTTAATACAGTTCAGAGTTCAATTCTAGTATTTTATTAGAGAAGAAAACCCTCGGGCCACTGTAAGTTCATAACATGACATTCACTTCTCTCCATACACTTGAGGGTTTTTCCAAAGAAAAAAATGGTACACTAACCTGCAAAAAGGAGTCACCAATCAGGCCTACTAGACACTTCTGCTCTGAGCTCAGCTGAGCCACCCGATTCATTTCACAGAGCTACCAAACAGCTGGCAGGCTCCAATCGATTTTGTGTCATTTGAAAACCAAGAACTCGGAAGTTAAAAGAACCCTATCATGAGGTTGGCACCTTAATCTCACTCACGTCTGTGTCTGGGACTGGCATTATCAAGAGATTAATGATTGTCCACTCACTGATATTTATATGTCTGCGAACACTGCATTTGCTATCAGCCTCAGTCTTCATTGGCCATTTCTCAATTATTAAGTGACCTACATTCATAAAAATACTGCACTCATTTTGAATGTATGATGTGTACAAATCTATCCTCTGGGTGATAAATTGTACCTGGACACCTCTACAGCATGAAGGTGGGCAGAATCTTGTCTTGAGTGCCAGGATTTGCACAACCTGATTTGCGTTTCTGTCTTTTCATCTATTATTGATTTCTACTACGTAAAAATAACTATTGTTTTTCTCGACTGAGAAAATGGAATGAAGATGGCTAAGGAAAATTAGTTTGGAGTGTCAGATTTCAGACAGAATCTGCCTTTGCAGCTCTGGGCATTTTCACCTCACTCCCTCTTCCCTGCTCCTCTCAGTCTACTTCCACCTTGACCATGCAGTCTCAGTGACAGCTGAGTAGTAGGGGCCATCAGCCAAGGTCCCTCCAAAACCCACATGACTAAAACAGTAGCAAACAGCCAACAAGGCAGAGAAGGGCTGTCTTCTTCACCTAGACAGAAATGCAGATTGCTCTTTCAATGGATGCTATGGCATCTTCACTGTTTGACGGTCCCAATGTCTGCATAATGCACAGATAAAAACAGCATAGTCAATCATCCTAAAGTTTACAACTGAATAGTATCATAAATGTCTAAACAGTAAACCATGAATGAATGAAGGTAAAAATTACTATTTTGGAGATCAGAAATGTTTTCCATGAAAGATGCCTTAATGGAAGGTTAGCACTTAATAAAGTAAGAATCAATGCAAAGGTGTTTTCAAAAGCAGGTTAAACAGGAGAAATAGCAACCTTAGAGGCGCAGATAATTGTCGTGTTGGAAGGAAGAGAAATCCAATCTATATATGCTACAAAGTTGTGTGTGTGTGTGTGTGTGTGTGTGTGTGTGTGTGTGTGTGCATGTGCATATGTGTGTATATGTGTCTGTGGAGGCGGTGCATGCATGCGCGCAAGTACATGTATGCATGTACACGAACGTACATGCACACATGTTGTAGTCTGGCAATAACTAACTGGAGACATTTTACTTTACTTTCTTTCATCATTTTAGTTTCTTTCAGGAATGACGCCACTGTCTTTTGTAGACAGTTCAAACCAGGTTAAGTCTTACGAGACCCTGGCATAAGGACTATATGGTTATCTTCTATTGTTACTATCATTAGCAGACAAGTAGTCATGTGCCAAACGCTGGTGAAACCCCGGGTATGTTGGCAGGCACTCGGTTTGCATTTCCATCCATCTTTTAATGGGAAATCTTTTGACAACAATGGCAGTTATGACTCAGAGGGTTCACCCCTGAGTCAGATGTCCACTCACAGCAAGAGGAGGATCCTGGTAGAATTTGTCTTTCTTTAGAAATCTTTTCACTACCCTGTGTTCAGTGTGAAGAAGGAAGGATAAAAGTAGGCAAGTTTGATTTCAGAGATATTGTAATTCACTGATGGGAAGAGGCATGGTCAATTCTCCCACATCTTCCTTACAGTTATGAAATAAACAATTTAACTCTCCTCACTGCAGCTCCATGCTCATTTCCTAGGTTTCCTGTGTGATACAACGGAGCAGAACACACAGTCCTTGGGGAAAGAGGATCAAAGTTAAGACTTTAACTTTTAATATTTTGCTGCCCATTAGCATCTAAAGAGCTCAGCCTTACTCACATCACACTTGTTTTTATTCACTGCATCATTTCAGCAACTGTAAGAAGATGTGAGCCAGGAGAAGTGAGGTGAAGCCAATGATATGGATGCCGCTGACCTCTCAACTCAAGGGGAGCAAACTCTAGTTCAGACTGGTTTGGTTGATTACACACAGGAAAACCTTTCAGGCTGGAAATGAAAACAGGATCATCACCAGCACAATTCCTAAAGAATGTCTTTATTTTTTGTAAGATGACACTGTGGCTCACAGCTTTGTCCTTGAAACTATCTATTCACATGTTTAAGGGGCTGAGAAGGGGCTCAGCCATGCAAACTCTGGTGATACTCAGAATAAAATGACCACATCCCAGCTACTTATTGCTGTGTGGATCTTGAGAAATTAATTTGTTTTTCTGATTTAAACATCACTGACCTTAGCTCATAAACATTAAATGAAGGAATAGAAGTTAATCTTCCAAAGGTCTCTTCAGTTCCAATCTTATTACAGCCATTGTGCTACAAATTGCTTTTGTAGAAAAATGACTAACAAATCCATTGGCCCATTTATTCAAAATATGCATTCCAAAATCTAAGAAATCTAAAATACCCACAAAATGGTAAGCATGAATTAATGTTTTGGAATGGATAAGATATAACAAGAAATTGTTGGGCCCCTTCAAATATTCACCACTATGTTTTTAAGAGAACTTTGTTTATTTATTTATTTATTTATTTATTTATTTAGCCTCCAATGTTCTTTACATCCATTATGTTCATAATTTCTTTTTTGGAGAAAAAAATGACTGGTAATCTTTATTTTTTCATTTATCCACACCAAGGACTCACCCGATGTCAGTCACACAGTTTAATCCCTGAGGAAACTGTTTATATGTCCCCCAAAGAAGACAGGGTTGTGTTCCTGTCAGTCAGCAGAGCCCTGGCCAAACGAGGAGGCCTAATGCTGTCACTCCTTAACAACAACCAACAGAATGAAAGGGTGGATCCAGGAAGCTGCACTCACTGGGTAGTGGGTAGTGTATTGTGCTAGCAGCAGCACCCTCATTCTGGAGCATCTCTATCTGAGCTTTTAGCTGAGCAGATACCACAGTAGAGACTGTGGCGACTGAGGGTGACTAGTGATAGCAATAGGAATAGGTTCCCAGAATAGCCGAAATTGAGTGACAGGACCCGACCACCAGGAACAAAATGAGCAAGGGTTAGCATAACAGTAACCAGAATGTTTGAGCTTCAGGGATCCCAGCAATGACTAATTCCTCTCAGTATCCCTAGGACAAAAACAGATGGGATGCCTATAAAGACACTCTTTAAACCACAAAACAAGAAAAGATATCTCTCTAAGTCTGGTGGTCAAGACCTATCTTAATCTATCACAATGCCAAGTCATGACTTGCCACTGCTTTTTATACCTAAGGCAGCTCAGAGAGCATGGATCTTCTCAATTAATTAGTGTCAGCTTGCCACTAGTGTATGATAATATTCCTTGGAGCCTTCCCAAAATACACTGTAGCTGAGCTACTAGAATGAATGTGAAGTAAAAACTAGGATAATAACCTGTATTTCTTGAGCATTATTAGACTTACTGAACTGCCATTAATGCCTGGAGGTCCAAAAGGCCAATCAGATGTTTGGATGGTACGGAAAGAGTTTTTACGCACATGACAATGAATTCAGTAAATGTGTGTGTGTGTGTGTGTGTGAGAGAGAGAGGGGGGGGGAAGAGAGGGAGAGGGAGAGAGAGAGAGGGAGAAAGAGAGTTTCCAACAGTTTCTGACTACATAATTAAGAGAGGCATTTTTTAGACACCATAGAATGCCTAATTTGATCTCTAGCTCTATGTACATAGTAAGAAGAGTAACTGAACCATCTTCAATTTTCCTATCTACCAAAACTGTGGAACAAAAGTAATAACACACTGCTGGAGTCGGTGTCAGGGGTGGCTGTCAGGGTTGGCCATTGGTAAAAGCATTGTAAGAAACCTGTCACATACCAACTGAAATCACAGTCATTGAGAAATGGGATAACTGTGGACAGGTACTGACTATCACTAACTTGACCAGGTGATGAACCTAACAGTAGCTGTTGCTCCAGAGATGAGATCACCAGGTAAACTGGCACAACTCTACCACACTGTATGTCCACACTTTTCTTCCCCAGCAATGTTCAAAAACTAAACCCTAATTTTATTTTATCTGGAAAAGGAAGAAAGATGCCTTCTTATGCTTGATTTGGAAATGAGACAATTGTCCTGCCTTCTGCCATAATTCCACAAATGCTGCCCACTTTGACGTTCTACAGAGAATCACATTAGACAATTATCTTGAAGGTTGTAGCTGATAAACAGAAATATTTTAGATATTTAATGAAATACACAAAGATTGTAGCTGATAAACAGAGATAGTTTAGATATTTAATGAAATACGCAAAAAATAGAGTCCCACAAAACTGTTAGTATAGAGGAAAAATCAAATGGATGAATTTAACAACATAGACTCACTCAAACATGACTGTGATTGACAGCAATAAAATAAACAAATTCAGACAGTATGTGCAAAGGTCTCATTGAAGAGATGGCTGACACACAGGTATCAATGATGGTTTAGTTGGAATCCCACCAACTTGAAAAGAAGTAGTTAAAGACCAATGGCAGAAAGTCGGTGATAAACTTACGTGTATGGGTGTTCTGCAATAGGCATGCACACAAAAGGTATTTTGGTTGCATGTTAAACTTTACTAAGGAAGGATTCTGGCAGTTCGGTGGCACAGTCCAGTGGGAAAAGTATACCTACATCAACCACACAGTGTTCCCAGCTGTCTCTGTATGAGATCAGTGAGCACAGAGATAAAGGCTATCTACTAGTTCAGTCTAACTTAGTTATTGCTATTCTGGGTGTCTACAGAACCCCTGACAGTTTCCCAGTGTGGGAAACAATGGGGCAGCAGGCTGACAGATTACACATGACCACCAGCCAGCCAATTGGTAGCAAGCTCATTACCCTGGCCCTGCTCCATTACGTAGGGTCAGAGATTCTCTGCACAAAGACAGGCACATATATCCTGGGTATGGATTATTCTCTCTGGACACCATTCACAAAGCTATTGTTGACTGTGCTATTTCACTTGATGTCATGGTGATCACTCATTGTGATAGTTTCCCAAACAGAATTCCCTGTGATCACATAACCTTCTAAAATCAAAAGACATGCACAGATGGGCTCATCTCCATGGAGTCATTATTGTTTTCTATTTACTTGATGTCTATATATATTTGTTTACAGCCTCTCCCTATTTCTGTTACTATGTTATGCATGCACTGTTGGAGATAACCTTTAAAATTTAGTTTCTAAGACCAACAGAGAAGACCTTAGCAGTCCTCCAGTTGGACTGAATCTTCAACAGTCCTCTTACTAACTCTGGGAATCCATCTCCTCCTTCTCAGAACAAGGACTTTAGGAAACTTGTAATTGTAAATCCTTTCTTTTCCCCTTTGACACATAAATCTTTTTAAAAGCTTCTTGCTAGTTTTACAACTCTGGACTGTGTTTCTCAAGGTCCTGGGTGCTCTCCCTTTGAAATGTAATCATGCCAGCAGAGAGAACCTCTGTCTCCTGCTTTCCATGGGAGGGAAGCAGCCTAGCTCCTTTAACCCCACTTGAACTGTTGTAGTAGATTCCTAATAGTTATTATTC
>CABHPQ010151980.1:0-13635 GCA_902168405.1 Peromyscus aztecus
CCCCTAGCCCCCTCATCCAATCCCAAGCTGCATGTAAACCTTTCCTATATAAACCCCTTAAAGTGAGTGTTCGGGCCGTTGTCCTCTACCCACTGTGTCCAATGTTAGACGTGGACCAAGCTTGCTTGTTTGTTATTAAAAAACCTCTGTGTGCTTGCATCAAATATTGGCTCTGTGGTGTTCTTGCTTATGATCTGGGCACAATATGGCCATTGGGGGTTCAGGGTAGAATAGATTTCTTGTATTGGGAGCTGACCCTTAGGAATGAGGATAGCTATAGAAAAGGGGTGCTGAAGGGATTTACAGGGGAGGCAAGCAAGATGTCCCACCATGATCTTCTTAGTCTCTTGGGAATGGGGCCTAGAGGAAGGAGATAGGGATGTGATAGGAATTGGATATGGAAGAGAGGATTGAGAGTGGATATATGAAGCTTTAATACCTGCTGGCCTATTTGTTTCTTTGGCAGGCTTTTCTGTGGATTCCCAATGAATGTCTGCTGTAGTTGAGGGCTGAAAAAAAGGGACAAGTGGGGAGCAATGTTTATGTTTGCCAGTGGCCATGTCAGAGGAGCAGTAGGTGTCACTTGACTTGAGGAGTTCAGCTCATCAGAATGCAAGGCTCTGATCAATGAATCTCAGATAGGGAAGACCCCCAGGGCTTTGGCTCCAGATGCCTCTTGATACTTCTGTGCCTTTATATCTTTGCCATTGAAATTTTTCTCTGGTATCTGGCATGATGGGAATGGGTGTGGGGGGATTCCCACTGCCTTTAATATAATGTGATTATCTCAGTGACATATTCCTTTCTCCTGGGAATTTTCACCTGTGGATTATTATGAAGATGATTTCTTCTTAAACTGTACTGATTAATTGAAGCAGTGACTTTATACACTAATAGTGTTAGTTTAAATAGAATTGTGATGATTAAGGGTTTTGAACTAATATAGTAAGGGATTATGATTAGTGGGAAAATTGATACAGGTAAAGGTAGGATAGAATGTTGACCCTGCCCCTGGTAGAGCAGGAGCTATAGAAGGTAGAAAATAGGAACAAGAAAGTATCATGCAGCAAGGACTTCTGAGTTTCTCTCAAGGAACCCTATAGAATGTTGCTTAGGTTAATCATTAAGGAAAACAAATGAGTCACAGAAGCTAGGCTAGCTCAAGTTCTTTTAATCTTAATATTGGGAGATGTGTTCATGGGCTTTAGTGTGCATCATAGCTAAAACTAAGTTTTAAATAATGACTTAAGGTTAGGTTAAGATGTTTTTGTTAATGACTTTCAGTAGAAAATCTTGGGGAACAATTTAATGTTTAAAAAGGAATACTTTTAATAGTTGAGTAAGGGACTCATGAGGTCAGGAACAAAAAGAATGACAGCCTGCCTATTGCTGGCTGATGGGTTGGTGATCAAGGGTGATGATTAATTTCTTTTATCCATTTCTGCCCTCAGCTTTCTGATATATTAAAAAAAAACTGAGTATTTAAAGTAGAACTGACTGATTGTTTTTCATATATAAAAGTTTAGATTTATGATTCTTTTAAGATTTTTTTATAAGATTACCTTTTAAGATAAATAATAAAGTGATTGGTCCTTTCTTTATAACTGCAAAATGCAGCCTGCTAGTAAAAGAACTGGCTGAAAAAAATGTTTTGCATGCTTACACTCTGTTAATCTATAACAAGTTTCTTGGACATGAATTTATGTGTGTTCTGGGAATAATATGTTTTTTACCCGTAATATGTAAAATGTTTAATCATGTAAGGAAAATGAAAGGCATTTTTTTAAACTTATATGTAGCTAGAGTTTTCCTGCCTGGCCCACGGTCAGGATAAATCTCTTTCACCTGCCAGTCCCACACCCGCTCAGACCCAACCAAGTAAACACAGAGACTTATATTGCTTACAAACTGTATGGCCGTGGCAGGCTTCTTGCTAACTGTCCTTACAGCTTAAATTAATCCATTTCTATAAATCTATACCTTGCCACATGGCTCATGGCTTACCAGCATCTTTACAAGCTGCTTGTCCTGGTGGCGGCTGGCAGGCAGAGCCTCCCTCTGCCTTCCTGTTCTTTTTATTCTCTCTGTTAGTCCCGCCTACACTTCCTGCCTAGCCACAGGCCAATCAGTGTTTTATTAGCAACACATTTGCCATACAGAACATCCCACAGCACTTATAGTCATTGTAATCATTTACTTTAAAATAGAATGTAGCTCACTGTAGTTTTTATACCACTTGACAGATTTTGCTGGGGTATATAAGCTTTAAGGGGACAATTAGGAACATATAGAAAGGATACATCTGGACAGAGGTAAGAAAAGAAAGAGATAAGAGAGAAATGATAGAAAGAACATAAAGTTTCTCTCTCTCTCTCTCTCTCTCTCTCTCTCTCTCTCTCTCTGTGTGTGTGTGTGTGTGTGTGTGTGTGTGTGTGTGTGTGTGTGTTTCCCTTTTTTGCCAGCCAAAAGTTTTGCCTGGCTTGCTGGTCCCAAAGAATCAAGATACTACTACCTCAGAAAGAAAAATTAAATTGAATGATTAGCTCATTGACTCCTTGGCTCCCCCTCAATTTTTGAGCTGCTGAAGGCTGATCCTTGAATCAACAAATGTTGAAGAAAAAGCCACTGCAGACGGAAATGAAAGAGGAGGCTGTAGGAGGTGGTCTGCCACAGAACTGGTGATGAAAACTTTGAGACTGGATTTGGGAAGTGGAGGGAGAGTAAAGACCTGAAGGTTGCCTATATGCTTCCATATTCTACTTGCTTTTCCTGCAGACATGGCCAGAGGGAACCCAGAGATTACCTACTGTAGTTGGAGGCTGGCACAAAGGGATGAGTGGAGAGAGAGGTTGTAGGACAGAAGATGTAGAAACATTGATCTAAATCTGTTCGTCCAGGCAGAGAAGAATAAATTTTACACACTTTATTTTTCCAAACAGACTTTATCACTTTAATATGATAATGGCCATTCCCTTGGATAATGATCCACTGGAAATAGGGGTAGAGAGGAAAGGGTGGGTGGATGGGGTATAGCAGGCCACCTGTTACAGAGATTTAGATGAGATCAGTGGGTTGTATTTGGAGGTGAGGAGGGAGAGCTGAAAATCTGTAAATACCACTTCTAATATTTCCTTTTCACATTTGTTTCTGTGTCACTGTTTAATTTCTAAATAAGTAAAATGCTTTTTTTTCCTTGGTTATCAATTGTTATATATTTTCTTGCTGTCAGTATTGCATCTAAAGGCTATGGCAACTAACTATTCATGCCTTTTAAAGGCAGTCACATGAATATTCTTTATCTCATTGTTCAGTTTCTCCTAAGGACAAACATGTCAAAAAAATTGTAACTACAAATCAAATTTAAAAGTACAGAAGTATTAATGGGGATTGTAAAAATGTAATGCTTTGGTAGTGCTTGAGTGGAGAATGACCATTATTGTACTAAAGTGATAAAGTATGCATAGTGATATTGTGTTCCCCAATACATTGCACCCTAATAAACTTATCTGGGGCCAGAGAACAGAACAGCCACTAGACAGACATAGGCCAGAAAATGGTAGCACACACACCTTTAATCCTAGCAATTCTGAAGGCAGAGATCCATTCGGATTTCTGTGAGTTTAATGTCACACTACAAACAGCCAGGCATGGTGACACATGCCTTTATCCCAGGAAGTGATGGCAGGAAGGAGAAAAGTATAAAAGGCATGAAAACTAGGAACTACAGTCAGTTAAGCTTTTAGGCTTTTGAGCAGCAGTTCAGCTGAGATTCATTCCAGATGAGGACTCAGAGGCTTCCAGTCTGAGGAAAGGAGATCAGCTGAGGAATTGGGGAGGTGGGGAATCTGAGGCTTGTTCTGCTTCTCTGATTTTCCAGCATTCACCCCAATACCTGGCTTCAGGTTTGTTTTTATTAATAAGACCTTTTAAGTTTCATGCTACAAGTATGCATGATAAAATACATAAAATGTGTAACATCTGTGCTTCTCTGCATGAATCAACAGATTTAGATCAAAGCTACTGCATCAGATTGAGTTCTAATAAGATGAAAATAAGTGCAAGTTTTTTAAAAAAAATAGAAAATTTTCAAATGTTTTTCGTTTATGACTCATATTTAAGAAAGCCAGTGATGGGCTACAGAGAAGGCTTAGCGGTTAAAAACATTTGTTGGACTTGTAGATTATCTAGGCTCAATTATCAGCACTAATATGAGGGCTCACAACCACTCAAAAATCTAATTCTATGCTATGGTACCCTCTTTTCTGACCTGTGTGGGCACTAGGCACTCACATGGTACACAAACATACATGAAAGCAAAACTCATATATAAGTTTCCTTTAAAAAAGAAAGTTATCCAGTTCCCTCAGTCATTGGATGGGGTTTCTAGCACGACAATTAGGGTGTTTGGCCATCCTATCACCAGAGTAGGTCAGTTTGGGCTATTTCTCAACCATTGCCAGCAGTCTATTGTGGGGGCATCTTTGAGGATTTCTGTGAGCCTCTCTAGCACTTGCTTCTTCCTGGAACTGGATGCAGGTATCCACGGTCAGGCCCCGGGTGGAGCTCCGGGAGTCCAATTGGCGAGAAGGAGGAGGGTTTATGTGAGCAAGAGTTGTTGGGACCAGGGATGGATGGAATACAGGGACGAGTGGCCAAATGAATGGAAACACATGAACTGTGAACCGATGGCTGAGGGGCCCCCAACTGGATCAGGCCCTCTGAATGGGTGAGACAGTTGATTGGCTTGATCTCTTTGGGAGGCATCCAGGCAGTTGGACCGGGTCCTGTGCTCAGTGTATGAATTAGTTGTTTGAAACCTGGGGCTTAGCAGAGATGCTTGGCTCAGCCTGGGAGGAGGGGACTAGACCTGCCTGGACTGAGTCCACCAGGTTGATCTCAATCCTTGGGGGAGTCTTTGCCCTGGAGAAGATGGAAATGGGGGGTGGGCTGTGGAGAGGGGTGCTGGGTGGGAGGGGGGAGAATGGGGGAATCCATGGCTGATATGTAAAGTTGAATTATATTGTAAAATAAAGTAAAATAAATTCAAAAAAAGAGAAAGTTATATGATGTATTATAATTTGATATGTAACCTATTGAGGTCATCAAAATGACAGCTTTATGTCTGTTTATATCTAATTTAATAGAACTTTCAAAGATAGTTGGTAAGAGAGTACTCGGGTAATACAATAACATCATAACTGAACTTCTTTTATATTAACGCATGTGATGGCTAATTTCAGTTTTCAACTTGGCTATCTCTGGATCGATTAAAACCCCCAAAAGGGCATGCCTATAATATATATTTTCTTAATTGTATATTATTTGAGATGGAAAGACCAACACTAAATCAGGGTCACACCTCCAATCGAAGCCAACTTAAAGCAATGTGGAAGAAGGAAGCTTTACTTTTTTCCTATTTGCACTCAATGTCACAGGCAAGCTCATCTATTGTACTGCTGAGACCATTACAGCACTGGTATTAGAACCTGTTTCTTCATGATCCAACCTTGACTGCAGACCATCAGCTCTCTAGGAATCCTCTGACATTCTAGCATTAAATTGGGACTGCTGTGATTTCCAGGCTCATCATGTACAGAATAATTATCAGATTCTTGGCCATGTCCTGCCACTAGAAAGGCAGCCATTGTTGGACTACATGGATTTAGCCTGTGAGCCCCTCTGATAAATCTCTATCAGTTCTTTTCTGATCACACACACACACACACACACACACACACACACACACACATAGATACATACATATTATATGTATGTATATGTGTGTACTACATATACATATAATTATATGTTATAAAATTATTATTAACTATGCAAGATGATGGCATATGTTTCAGTGGTCATACAATGATTGCTGACTGCATGGTTCTTAAGAAAGAAATGACTCATTTAATACGTACTATTTGTTAGAATATCTTTTTAGTCCTTGAAGAAAATGGAAGTTTCACTTTCTTTTTCCTTTGGGAAAACTGAAATTTTATTGAGTGTCAATATGTATCAGGTACTCAGATGAGGTTGTCATGATGATCATAGTACCTGCATACAAATCATTATATATCTATCTATATAAAACCTATATCTCCCTATATATTTCATATCTTTTTATATCTCTATATAAAATTACTTCTCCAATATTATATGCTATCAATTCTCTTGAAAAATATGTGATTTCAAGAGGAATATAATAAGTCCATAAAATAGTTGCAAATTTGACAAAAATAAATTGTTTTTATATAACTGGAATAAATTAAGTTGAATTTTATGTATGTGATAAGCAATTATGTATTCTTTGATTTTTGTATTAGTTCTCTGAGAGTTTTATACATTACATTTGATCAAATTCATTCTTTACCTGAACTCACCCAAGATCCACTCCTTTCCCAACTCATACAAAATTTTTTCATTTTATTTTTTGAACCTCATCAATTTGTGCTGATCATATACTCTTGAATAGATGATCATTTAGTAGAGCAATGGCATCACACAAGGGCCACACATTTAAAGCAAAGTAACTTTCCCTCTACTGGCGGCTATCAGTTGCCAAGAACTCTTTAGCTATGGGTAGAACGAAAGTCCCACCTTTCGTCTCCATATTGGGATTTCATTAGATTTGTTGTAACTTGAGATTGCATAGGTCTTGTGCATTATCTTACAATTGCTGTAAGTTCATATGTGTAAAAGCCCAGCTATTATTAGGAAATACTGTTTCCCTGTACTCATTAACCACCTCCAGCTCTTGCAATCTTTCTCCTCTACTTTCTATAATAATTCTAGAGCTCCGAAGGAGGGAATGTGGTATGGATTCCCTTTTAAGGCTGAACATTCCACAGTTTCTTTTTCTCTGTGTCTTGTCCAGTGGTTGATCTCTGTGTTTATCACCATCTACTGTAAATGGAATATTATATTAGTGAAGTTTGAGAAATGTACTGAAGTTCTGAATTCTCCCCAAGACATGTATCCCATCTTGCCATAGTTTCTTTCATCCTGTGGAACAGGCTTTAAATCTAATCAGAAAGTTATTGATTACTCTGGCGGTGTTCATGCCATTATTGCCCCACTGAGCATATCTTGTTGGATCAGTCATCATTGTATTTCTTCAGGTTCGCATCTGGGTAAGATTCGTGATTATATTCCTCCTCTGGTAATCTTGATAGCTCATTCCATCACTATGAAATCTATCCAATAGACATGAAATTTATCTGTCAACAGCAGCTTTATTTCTCCATGTTTTCTAACTAATGTATGTGGTGTCTTCAGCAATAGAGTATTCCCATCTAATTCTGGAGAATAACCAACAGCATTAGAAATACCCTATAATACAATAGTGTATAACTCAGTGGGAAAATCATTTGATTACAACTTTCTTAATTTTAAATGCATGAAATCAAGGAATATGCTCATATTTTTTCCATTAATAGTTTTGAGAATTCCATGTAAACAGTAAATTGAGTAAAAGCTACACTAATCCCAGACTCATGCATTTTTACAGAGTAATTGAAAATTGCTTAATTTATTATTACTCAATTAACATAAGCCTTTGGTCAATGAAATTACAACAATGAATTTAAATTATATTGCTGATATTATAAAGAAAAATAATACTGGTAACAATTAAATTGTATACACATGTCTCTTTAAGTATTTATAGTCTGTATACACAGAAATAGGAAAATATTTTTTCTTTCCCAAATACTGAATTAGTTACACATTATAGCTCATTGCTAGGAATGTGGATTTTTCAATTAAGATTTGTTATTATGATCTATTTAAAATATGAAAGCAAATTTGAGCAAAAATATTGTATATGGCTTTAACTGACTATTATGTTTTAGTTAAACTGTACAAGTTATCTGTTAACTGAAAATATCACTTCAAAATATGTATCCCTTTACTGCTTTCATCAAAAGATGAAAGGCAAGTGGCTAGTAAACTCCTTTAAAACTGTTCAGCATCTCCATCCATTAGAGACATGCAATTCAAATGTTTTATATATTTATCATCTCCCTATACAACTAGGACAGAACAGTATGAGATTATAGCTGAAATGTAAGGTGAGGATTTAATGGCCTCTCCCACCAAATCCATCTATGATGTAACACCAATAGGTCTGATTTATAAATCTTTGAAGTAATCTCATTTACTTCTTTGAAAATGGTGATGGTTGTTATTTTTGAAGGGCAGTGTTTGGCAGCAAATATAATCCCCTCTCAGTTTTTCCTTTAAAATTTAAAAGAAATAATAATCACAGTGCACATGAAGCACAAAACTTTGCCTCTTTGAATATAGTGTCTCTTGTTTATGAAGCTGTGATTAGAAACTTGAAGATAAAGTAAAATCTCAAAACCTTCACAGTTTTTAAAGTACAAAAATATAATTTGCTTGATACACTCAGATTCTCATAAAAGAAATTAAACATGGCCAGGTGTTGGTGGTACACGCCTTTAATCCCAGCACTCGGGAGGCAGAGCCAGGCGGATCTCTGTGAGTTCGAGGCCAGCCTGGGCTACCAAGTGAGCTCCAGGAGAGGTGCAAAGCTACACAGAGAAACCCTGTCTCAAAAAACCAAAAAAAAAAAAAGAAATTAAACATGTAGGCTAAGTTGCATACATTTTAGGAATACATAAATATTAACATCCATGACCCCCATTATGATTTAAAATAAAACTTGTAAAGTTTTAGAATATGGTACAGTAACAAAACATGAATTGACATATCATTTTGAAAGTAAAAAGTAAGAACTGTGTATGTTACTTTTCTGTTGCTGTGTAAAACACCATCATCAAGGAACCTTAAAGAAGACAGAATTTATTTGATTCTTATCATCCTACTTTCCTGGAAGTCCATCATGGCAGGAAATCAGGGCAGCAGGCAGGCCTGGCAGCTGGATTAGAAAGCTGGTGGTCATATCTAATTAATAGGATCACATAATATCCTTTACATATTTACATATGACATGGCATAAAAAAGAAAAAGTAATACTGGCTAAAATATGACTTACATGATTTCTCCTTTATGCCTGGATAAATTAGTGTGGTGATTGTCATTGTTCTAGTTCAGTGTCTGATAAAGTAGTTCACCAGCACATTGTCAGAAACAAGAATATTGACTTTGGTAATTTTGTTCAGGGTAAGTCTTGTGTGTATGTTTTCCTTTAAAAAATACTTGAAATATTTTGCATGTATCATTCAATCTTGATGTTTAGATAACCCTACATATGTATACACATGTTAATTACCTGATAAAACTTGTACTAAGAACTTATGACAGGCTCCTTACTAAATAAACTTTGGAGTATAATTAAATAAGATGTCTTTTGTGTATACTTGTGAGTGATAAATGTGTATCTATATATGTTCATATGTATGTCTGTGTGTAGAAGGCAGGTATATATGGAAATTACCTTGTTCTGTTATTTTACAGGATATTTTATGATTCAGTATCATTTTAGACTTGGAGCTCACTGATCCAGGAAGAGGTGAGAATTCTCCCCTGATCTTTCTGCTTCATCTTCAGCTCAGGGAACAGACTGACGTTGTTACAGCAGGGTGCACATGAGTACTGAAGATCAGAACACAGGTCCTAATACTTCCAGGACAAGCATTTTACTGAATGAACCATCTCCCCAACACTCCCAAGTACTTTGTTAATGTTGAATAACTACAATTTGGTGTGAGTGTGAGTGTGTGTGTGTGTGGGGGGGTGTCAATCTTTTGAAAAGCATCCATAATCTTTCTAGTTAATTCTAACTGTTTTAGATTGCCTGAAAATTCTATTTTCAGAAATAACATGACACATTTATAAATCCAGAATTACTGTAGAGGAGGAAGTAAGTATACAGTATATGGAAAGCACTAGAGCATGGTAGGTGGATGGAAATGCTATTTAATGGATTTCATTTATCTGACCCAGAAGTCTGGACTTTTTTAACTATAAAGGATGAAAACATCACTGAATGAATTCTGCAGTAGTACAACCTTATAGATTTTAAGGAAACAGAACTCTTAGCAGTATAGGTAGGTGAGTTAATAAAATGGAGGCAAAAGACAGTTATAGCTTATTGTAATGCAGGCAGGTGAGCAATACACAATACTGAATGTATGCAATATCAAACTACACTCACACACAAACCCCATGCAATTTTTGGGCAACAATATGAAACAGCTCAAAAGAAACCTACAAAGTAAAGGCTATTATTGTAAAAAGAGGAGTCTGTGCCTTAAACTTTGGATACTGAGCCCAATGTAGTAGTAACATTTAACAATTTACACAGTTGGGCCACACCTGTATCACTGGGACAAAGCATACTTGATCATGGTAGGTGATCTTTTTGATGTATTCTTGTGTTCAATTTTCAAGCATTTTATTAAAAAAATTTATGAAAAATTCATAAGGAAAGTTGATCTTTTATTTTCATTCTTTACATCTTTGTATGTTTTAGGTATCATTGTAATTTTGGCTTCATTAACCAAATTAATCAATATAGCTTCTGTTTCTATTCCATGCAATTATTTGAAGAGTGTTGGTGTTTTGTTTTTTTTTTTTTTTTTTTTTTTTTCGAAGTTCTAGTAGAACTTTTCACTGAATCCACTTGGCTCTGGGCACCTTTTCATTGGAATATTTCTAATTATTGCTTCTATTTCACTAGGAGTTTCTATTTAAATCACATTGCTAGGCTTGATTTAAGTTTTATAGTATATGTATCAATAAATTTATCCATTATCTATTTCTTTTCAGTTTTTTATTTTGTGAGGTGCAGATTGTTTTAAAGTATGTTCTTGTAGTTACATGAGTTTCCTCAGTGTCAGGACACTCTTTTCCTCTCTAATTTTATTGATTTGGAGTTTCTCTCTCTGTATTTTAGTTAATTTGGCTAAGGGTTTATCAATATTAGTGATTTTTGCAAAAATACACTGCTGTGGGATGGTCTGTATGTCAAATGTGTTGCTCTGATTGGTCAATAAATAAAACACTGATTGGCCAGTAGCCAGGCAGGAAGTATAGGCAGAACTAACAGAGAGGAGAATTGAGAGAATAGGAAGGTGGAGGGAGACACTGTCAGCCATCACCATGACATGCAGCATGTGAAGATGCAGGTAAGTCACAAGCCATGTGGCAAGGTATAGATTTATGGAAATGGATTAATTTAAGATATAAGAACAGTTAGCAAGAAGCCTGCCATGGCCATACAGTTTGTAAGCAATATAAGTCTCTGTGTTTACTTGGTTGGGTCTGAGCAGCTGTGGGACTGGTGGGTGACAGAGATTTGTCCTGACAGTGGGTCAGGCAGAAAAACTCTAGCTACAATACACTCTCCCTTTTAATGATTATTTGTGGCATTTTTGTTTGTTTGTATTTTATTGATGTCAGCGCTGTGTTTTATTATGTCTTGCTGTTTACCTCTTTTGATTATTATTTTTTCTATTTGTTCTAGAGATTTTATGTGTGATGTTAAGTTGCTAATATGAGCTCTCTTCTTTTTTTATGTAGGTACTTTGTGCTATGAATATGTGTTTAAAAACTGATATCATTGTTTCCCATAGGTTTGGGTATGTCGTGCTTTAATTTCTATTCAATTCTAAAAGGATTTTTTTAAAAATTTCCTTCTTAATTTCTGTCTTGACTCAATTTTCACTCAATTCAGTGAGTTTGTAAACTTTCTGTTGCTTCTATTGCTGTTGATATCCAACTTTAAACTATGGTATATATTGGATGTAGAGTGTTTTTTCGGCATTGGAAACACGGTAAAAGAAATGGATGCCTCAGTCAAATAAAATTTTCTATGTAAAGAGATCCAGGCACAAAACATCCAACTCATATGAGGTACTTTTATAAAGAAAAACAAACAAAAAAACCCAAACACAAACAAACAAATAATAAAAATAGAGGAAGAGGAATACACCCAGATGAAAAGCACAAAACTTTTTCAACAAAATCATAGAAGAAGAGAATATTCCCTTTACCTAAGGAAGAAGTTGCCTATCAGAGTACAAGAAGCATACAGAACATGAAATAAACTGGACCAGAAAAGAAATTCCCTTCAACACATATTAATCAAAACAATAAATGTACAGAACAAATCAAGAATATCAAAATCTACAAGGGAAAAAGACCAAGTAACATATAAGGGAAGGCCTATTAGAATATAACCTGACTTCCTAATGGAGACTCTATAAGCCAGAAGAGACTGGAAAGATGGTCCCCAAACTCCAAGAGACCACAGATGCCAGCCCAAATAAATATAACCAGCAAAACTATCAATCAAAATGGATGGGCTACAAAAGATATCTCAAGATAAAAGCAAAATTACAAGCACTAGAAAGAAAGCTTCTACCAAAAAATGTTAACCACACCAAGAAAACACAAGGAATAAATAAACTCAGACCAGGGAATCAAAATAGAAGGGGACCCTCAAAGCAACAAAATTACAGGAACCAACAAACACTGCTCACTGAGAATTCTTAACATCAACAGTATCAATTCTGCAACTGAAGATGCAAGGTCACAGAATGGATGTGGAAACACCATCAGTCTTTCTGTTGTATCCAAGAAGCATACCTTAACATCAAGTATAATCATCACCACAAGGCAAAAGGATGAAAAAAAATATTCCAAACGAATTGACATGAGAGGAAAACTGGTATAGCTGTTTTAATAGTTGAAAAAAAATGGTCTTCAAACCAAAACTATTTAGAAGTGTTAGAAAAGGAGGCCACACACTAGCAAAGAAAAAAAATCTACCAAGAGGGTATTACTATTTTAACACATATGCACAAAACACAAGGGTTCCCATGTAGCATGAATCTTAATGAGTCTTATTAATAAAATCAAACCTGAGCCAGGTATTGGGGTGAACTGGAAGATCAGAGAGACAGAACCAGCCACAGCCGCCTCACCTTGCCAATTCCTCAGCTGGTCTTGTTTCCTCAGACTGGAAGCCTCTGTGTCCTCATATCCGAATGGGTCTCAGCTGAACTGTGCTGCTAGAAGCCTGAAAACTTAAGCAGCCAAATGCTTAACCAGGCCAAATGCTTCTAGTTTCTGGTCCTCACACCTTATATACCTTTCTGCTTTCTACCACCACTCCCTGGGATTAAAGGCTGGCTTTCTGGGATTAAAGGCATGTGTCACCATGCTTGGCTGTTTCCAATGTGGCCTTGAACTCACAGAGATCCAGAGGGATTTCTATCTCTGGAATGCTAGGATTAAAGGCTTGTGCTACCACTGCCTCTCCTTTATGTTTAATATTGTGGCTATTCTGTCTCTGACCCCAGATAAGTTTATTAGCATGCACAATATTTCGGGGAACACAATACCACATTCCCAAGTTCCAAGTTTATAAAAAACAAAAACAAAACGAAATAAACAAACAAATAGAAAACACTACTACAGTGTAAACTACATATTGTCCCTGACACAATGATAATGGGAGATTTTGATACCCAACTCTCCCATATAGACTGGTCATCCATACAAAAACTCAAGCGGGAAATTCTGGAGATGACTTCATAAACCAAGTGGGCCAAACAGATAATTACAGAACATTTTACCTAAACACAAAAGAATATACCTTCTTCTCAGCAGTTCATGGAAATTTCTCTAAACTTGGTTATATACTCA